>JAVQKC010135188.1:0-39343 GCA_036025475.1 Philypnodon macrostomus
GATCTGCGGACGCGGACGCGGACGCGCACCGACGTGATTCCATAATATCGGCGACACGCTGTTTTCGCCGATATAACAAGCCTCTTAAATAATGATCACAATTATCACATTTCATCAAGCCTATGGATTTATACATGCATATTTTTAAGACAAATAAAACATCAGAAAAAAGAATAGAGGTAATTTAAGTGACTTTGATGCATGGTTGTTGGTGCCAGGTTCATGATGAGTATTTCAGAAACTATTGGGATTTTCACAACAATGTTTACAGTGTGTTTGAAAAAGATACAAAATCCAATGAGCAGCAGATCAGTGGGAAAAATTGCTTTGTTGATGTCAGATTACCACTCATTACATCTAGTAATCAAGGCCATCTCTGAAGACACAAAATATCAAAACATGAAGACCAAAATGTTCCACTTTATTAGGCTCTACCCGAGTGAGTGTTTATATGTTCCTGGTTCTCCTTTATTGTGATGGGTTAATAGTTGTGAAGTTATCTAAGTGGCCCCCCTTGTGGAGAAAATACCCTATCTGACAAGTTTAGTAATCCCTATATAATAGGGTAACAGTAGTGGCGCTCCCTCCCAGAAACGTTAGTTGTGAAACTGGAGCATCAACGAAGACTTGGCTCACTCTGGCATGGCCAACCTACTCCTTTCAACAAAACAATCAGCTTCAGTTGCAACTTCAGAGCGGGGCAAATGGGGCAGCAAGAAAGAGTTTATTCTCTCTGTGGCCGGTGTAGTCGTCGGACTAGGAAATGTGTGGAGGTTTCCTTATCTGTGCTACAAAAATGGTGGAGGTGAGTGTCTAGTGATGGTAGTAGAGTAGTAAGATTAGATTGATCAGTGTTTGTGAACTTTAATTAAACTTTGGCAAATACAGGCATATGTTTCATCTTTAAATGTTAAGTTTCTGCATAATATTGTTTAGTATTTTTAAAGAAATTGTACTTCTGGTGTTATGTCACGGTCACTCATAGATGGGTAATATATTTTTTTAACTCAATAAAATTTTAATGAATAACATACCTACCTTTAACATAAAAGCTGTTGTATTCAAAAATAGAATCATATGTTTTGTTAATTAACCCTTCATTTAACCATGTATAAAATTGTAAACATTGCGAATTGTAGCCGTCCAGTCTGTGTGCTTTCCAGCTGACGATGAAGGCTCTGACAGGTTTTCAGGAGCAATAAAAATAATCTGCCGCTGGTCTTTGTTGAACAAGCCAGGCCAAATTCTTTGCTAAATCCTTTATATTTCACTTTATTGAACACTTTGTCTAGGTTCATTCAAAGTGGGACAGTAGTGATTTTTTATTATATTTTGTGTTTTTAATAGACAAGAGTGTTTTTTATAGACGTGTACTTGTCTGTTCAGGATATTTTAGATTAACTTTTTAATGTAATACAAACAACTGTGAAACATCTTACACTTGGTAACCTTGGATGGATTTTGGAGTGAATCCTTGACTTGAATTTCTGCTGCAGTAACACACCTTCTCAAGCCCCACCAAAAATATTAATTTTATATTTCCCTTTACTAAATTCAGATTGACTGTATGTTCATTCACTGTACATGATCTACAGTAGTTTACACTGTTTATGCTTGTGCACTACTCTGAATGCATTACAACAACATAGTACCATTAACTTTCAAATGGATTTTTACACTTTTGGAAAACTTTAGGCTACACCCTTGAGCTGATATATATGTCCCCTACTAATGGGTACATATCTTATTATAATCTGTTTATAAACTGTTAATAAGACATACTGTTGCACTATAAAGCTGGACCTCTCAAATTCCACTTTAACCCCTGATGCTTTTAGTAGTATATTGCATATTCAGTTCTATTTGAGTAAGGCTTCCTCCCACTGTCTCGTGTGTAGGTAAAGATGTGATTCTAAACTGCCCCTAAGGGGTGAATGCTCTCTATGTATGTATGCTATCCATGAGTCATGTTAGTCTAGGCTTGCTCCGTCATAATAATTGTGCTTTTTACAGGTGCGTTCTTCATCCCTTACATCCTTTTCCTGGTCACATGTGGTATCCCTCTGTTTATTTTGGAGACTTCACTGGGACAATACACAAGTCAAGGAGGCATCATGAGCTGGAGGAAGATCTGCCCTTTGTTTGAAGGTAAATTCAAATACTAACTACACTTCATCGTGTTCAGACAGAAAAATAAATGATAAAATAATCTTTAAAATATTTATCTTTTGCCTGCATATTATGAAATCAACTGGTTAAGATCAATTTGAAGTGAACTTGAAGGTGAATTGCATGTGAGATATAGCTATAGCGAGATTTTGTTGTGTACATTTTATTAATATGAAGTTTAGTCAAATATGAGATGGAACAATAATGTTTAATTTGCTATATTACAAATAAATCCATGTATTTATTTTCTTTCTTTCTGAGGTATGGGGTACGCAAGCCAAATGATAATTTTTTATGGACTCCTCAGCTATATTGTGATCCTGGCCTGGGCCTTCCTCTATTTGTTCTCATCATTTACCGGACAGTTGCCATGGGCGACCTGTAATAACACCTGGAATACAAGTAAATTAGCTAATATCTTGATCATATTTCATGAGTATGCAGACTATTATATGGCTCTTTGTGCATGTTCCAGACACCTGTGTGGTTATAAACGACTACAATAGCACAGGCAACAGAACCTCATCATCCTCTGTCATAGAGTTTTGGCAGTAAGTCGAAAACTGTTTTTTTATGATTTGTTTGTTATTTATGGGTTTCAGACATTGCCAGGTACATTTAGACAGGAAACAGCAGGAGAAAAATTATGCATAACAAATACCTTGTGTCAGATTTGAACCCGTTTCACCTGCTACCAGAGAGCCACTTTTTACATTTTTGTGTTAACTGAATTTATTGTTATGTCATGAAAATATGCAAATACTTACATAACAAAGCACAGATACACACCATGAAGATTTATTGACATACTCTGGTTTAGTGAAAACTGGGACATATCTGATTTTCATTAAAAGATTATGTTAGGCAAGACATTTTAAAGCCAAACAATAATATAAAGGGTTAACTGAAACCGACAGCTTGTGGTCTGGTGGTTTGAGTGGAAATTGTGTGCAATGCAAAAATATTGGCATCTCTTGTTTTAGTGTACTACAGTAGAAAAGCTCTATTTCATTTACCATAAGTATAATATGTTCACATCTATTGTAGACTTTTACATATTTTTGTATTTGTTAGTCATTTAACTCTATGTGGTCAACACTCCTGACCCTGCGTGCTTGTTGTTGTAGGCGGCGTGTGCTCAATATTTCTTCGGGCATCGAGGACCTGGGGGAGATCCAGTGGGAGCTGTCCTTGTATCTGCTTCTGTCCTGGACCATCTGCTACTTCTGTGTCTGGAAGGGAGTACGGTCGACTGGAAAGGTGTGTTTCTAAAGAAAAATTCCTGAAACACATTTACATGCAATATAAAACTACATTCTACAACTGTATAACAGTAATATGTAGTGATAATAATAGTAATATAATAATAGTTCATTAATAATAGTTAATAGTTAATAATAGTAGTAATAGTAATAAATCAGCTACTACATGTCTGATAATAATATATTGTATATGGTCTTTCATTTTTGGTTTAATTGGTTGAGATAGTACTTATATTAAATAAAGACCTGTAAAGAAATAAAGAAATGTTCATGTTCTTCCGGGTAATGAAATAATATAGCCTCATAGGCCTAAGTAATGCTTATATAACATATATATGGTTTGAAATTTCCTGATCACGGCTGAGACAGACATGTTCTCTCACGCCCCGAGCAGAAGACTGTTTTAAGTTGTGAAACACGGGCCACATGCCAGGACTCCTTTGCATGCTTAAGCATGCTTAACAAAGACAACTAACTTTAATGTCTCTAATTGTGTTCACAGGCCACCTACTTCACAGCCACTTTCCCCTTCATCATTTTGTTTGTGCTGTTTCTCAGAGGCATAACTCTTCCTGGAGCGCTCCATGGCATTAAGTATTATTTGTATCCCAATCCTACCCGACTTGCTGACCCACAGGTTTGAGCAAGATTTAAAATTAATAAAATATTATCTGTTTTCAAACTTTATAAGGATTATATGAACTTTGTAGGTTTGGATGGATGCAGGTACCCAGATATTTTATTCCTATGTTATTTGTCTTGGAATTCTTACTACACTTGGAAGCTACAACAAGTACAACAACAACTGTTACAGGTCAGGGCTGCTTTTTCATTAATGTTGAATTAGCATCACATTATGTCAATAGCAAAAAACAGTATAAAAAACAAACACAGGCGGTATATCAAACCCATTTATCTAAATAAAAGCTAATAAAGGAGACAGGGAGCTGCCGGTTTCACTCCTGGTTTGATTTCGTGGTGAAGACAGTGGCGGATTTGTCAAACCATGACAAATATGGGAAGGGTATATTTTACTATTTTTTGAGGAAGGTAATTAGGTATTTCAGGTTTGAGCCTAATCGGACAAAGTATGTGCACCTTTAGAGGCTGTCAAATATACCTGACCTCCCATTTTCAATCAAAAATGGCCGACTTCCTGTTTGTGGAGAATCACTGTACCAAGTTTCATTGCTCTCTGCCAAAGTAAGTGTGTCCAGGGTCCCATAGAGGTATTCTTTATTTGACCTCTGTAATTTGCATATTTACATTAAATATACAAATGCCCGGATCGCTTTGATTTCGTTTCAGCAGGATTATTGGCTCAATAAAAGTGCTTCAGGGCATTAATTAGTTAAATATTTAATTGTCATTAATCGTAGATGTACCAAACTCAATCCAATTCTGCGTCTTCATGATATGTACCTGTGTGCAACGGTTGAAAAAGATCCGGCAAAGACTTTTTGAGTTATTGCGTTCACAGTTTTGGGCAGTAATTAATTAATTACTTAATTAATATTAATGGTAGAAGTACCCAAACCCGAGTTATCGCGTTCACACGTAGGATCTGCGGACGCGGACCAACGTGATTCCAAAATATTATCTTTTCGCCAAGACATTATAGAAGCCCTGGAAGCTTGGGGCTCTAAAGAAGCTGCCTACTTTTGCCCAATGGTAGCGCCGCCTCTGGGAGAAGGAGCTGACCAGAATGACGAAGCTCTTGATTTAGCAGTTGATCTCAATTCTTACACTGACTAATATAATCAGTGATAGAGAATGATAGAGAAGGCAAAATCTGAGATCTTATGAACTATGTCTGATAATGGCACTATAAAAAAAATAACTTAAAGGACATGTCTAGGGAGAGGGAAGTATGTGCTTAGAATGCTGTTTTGTTTTCCTTTGTTTTAATAATAGTACTTTGTGATTTGCAGAGACTCCTTTTTCCTCTGTCTTCTAAACAGTGGGACCAGCTTTATTTCAGGATTTGCCATTTTCTCAGTTCTGGGCTATATGTCACAACAGCAGGGCATAGACATTGCATCAGTTGCTGAGTCAGGTATGTATATGCTAAATATGCTATATGCTAAACGATATAATACATTTCTGGTATATCGTCATTAAACAAATGTTGATTTTGCTGTGCAGGTCCTGGGCTGGTATTCATAGTCTATCCACAAGCTGTAACTCTTCTGCCGTTGCCTCAAGTCTGGTCTGTCTGCTTCTTCACCATGATTATCTTATTAGGCATTGATGGTCAGGTGAGATGCACACATTTTGGATTTTTATAGATTTGTTGCTATGTTTATTTGTCATTATAATGTTTTTTGTTTTACAGTTTGTTGGAATTGAAAGCATTGTGACATCTTTAACTGATGTCTTCCCATCTCAGATCAGGACGGGACATCGCAGAGAGATATTTCTGTTTCTGATTTGTGCGTTTTCCTTTTTAGTCAACCTGTCATTAGTGTCACAGGTGAGATTTTCACAGCATGGCTTAAAATGCATATAGTTAAATGCTAATGTTTTAGAATGTGTGATTTTTTGTTTAGGGAGGTGCATACATTCTTCAGATCTTTGACCACTATGTGTGCAGCGGACCGACTATACTTTTGATGGCAATTTTACAATCTGTAGTTATTGGTTGGATTTATGGTGAGTATAAATTGCTACGGCTTTAGTCCTAATGTTATGATGTTGTTTTTTGTGGTCAAAACTAACCACAAAAATGGAAGTCAATTTCATGTATACGTTTTCTTTTGTATATAGGTGCTCAACGATTCTCTGACAATATTGAGGACATGATAGGATATCAGCCCTCATCACTGATCAAGTACTGCTGGCTGTATGCCACTCCTACCATCTGCAGTGTAGGGTTATTGATACGTGTATACAATGTGACCAGACCTTATATCATAATGAGATTATTGTCTTACATTTAGGGGACATTTATATTTCTGCTGCTGAGATACAGCCCTCTGCGGTTCAACAACACATACGTGTACCCTTGGTGGGCCTATGGCATTGGCTGGTTTCTTGCTACTTCTTCTCTTGCTATGATCCCGCTCATCATGGTTTGTAAACTGGCCAAAGAAAAAGGGACTCTCTGGCAGGTTAGTAAAAACTATCACTGAACAAATAACACATAGCTGTAACACCAGCTGTGTCAAAATATTCTGTATAATGTATTTTTCATCTCCCCTTAAGAGGATCAAAAAGATCTCACAGCCTTCAGATGATCTTCCAGTGATGGCTAAAGAAATGGAACGCCTTAATGCATGTGTCTCCATAGACGGAGAAACTGTGGGATGAAAATGCTTATTGATGTTATCATACTTTTATCAATTACTTTTTACATCCATTTTTTTTTTAAATGTTTCAAAGAACATATAAGTACAAATTTGAATATATGCATACTTCCAAACATTTGGGACTATTGACAAACCAAAGGCATATGAAGACTGTGGCCTTTGATGCCAGTGAACTCAAGCAGTCAATAGGGTAAAATAAATGTTTAGCATATCTGTTAAAGTAGTTAATAGATGGTAGAGGTTATAATATTATATAGAGGTTTTGAATATCCATATTTGTTAAACTTCTGACTGTAACAGCTTTACCGCAGAAGAACTTTGGGTCAATAAAGACTTAAAATAACAAAAGGTGCATCTATGTCTCAATAAAATGCATTCAAATTTGACAAAGGCATCAAAATAGTCAAAAGTTTATTTAAAAAAAACAACTTACAAAAAGAAACGGTTTAAGAAGATACAATTGCTCGAAGTATCTGGATATCATCGACAGGTCGGTCTTGACTGTTTGTCTCCACCAGCCCGATACGGTTTAGAACAGAAATCCCTTGGCACACTCTGCCAAATATAGTGTGCTTTCCATCCAGCCACTGAGTTGGGGCCAAAGAGAGAAAAAACTGACTTCCATTAGTGTCTGGGCCTGCATTGGCCATAGCCAGGATACCGGCACCTTAAAGACATTGCATAAAATTTAAGCCCATTTGTAATGAATAATAACATTGAGTATAAATTGCAAATTGTAAACTACCATTTTCAAGTATAGTTTATAGTTTATTAGAATAAATCGATGATTCAACTCACCAGTAAATTTAAGGTCTGGATGCATTTCATCTTCAAATTGTTTACCAAATATTGAGGCACCACCTCGACCTGCAAACATGTAAAAATCTTTTGACATGCAGTTTGCTTAATCAGATGTTTTGATTTAGCAGCACAGATAGACAACATTTCATTCATGCGTGTTCTCCCACAGCTCAAGGCAGAGGTACTTAGTGGCATGTATGACGACTAAAAGAAATTGGTATCAGTTGCTTAACAATTTGATAACTGTAATTAACACTGAACTGCACCAGTGTTGCCAGATGTACGGCAATTTGGACCCCTGTACAATAAATAATTCCAATGTAAGATAATTTTTAGGTGCCAGTTATTGTTCTGTTAGTGATTGTATCTTCACAGCTGTGGTTCACTGTTGATCTGATCTGGAACCTCAGCCTTCAGTAATGTCTGCTCTCCTGTCACTCACTCCTCTGATCTCAGGTCTGTACTACACCCACCCACAGACAAATATGGTGCTGCCAGATAAATGAGCGCGCGAGAGGGCTACAGTGCGCATTTGTTTAAATTTGGGAAACAAAACGTGGCTTTTAAGCATAACTTTACTAAGGTGTTTGTTGTCAGAGAATACGCTGATAATTGAAAAAGACATGGACTTGAAGAGGGGTACTGTCAGGTAAGAGTAAAAAAAAAAGAGTGTGGGAATTTGATACTGCTTGTTTTTGTCATTTTAGATGTAGCAGACTGATTTCTAGTGCCTTATTGTTTTTTTTGTTGTTGTTTTTTTCGGGCTGCCTGTGCAATAATTTGGTTTGGAGTATCTGGCACCACTGTACTGGACTGACATTCATTCACTGTATGACAGAGCAGTAACCTGTTGCTGTGGGGTCCCCGCCTTGCACCATAAAGTCTTTGATTATCCTGTGAAACTTGGTGCCGTTGTAGTATCCTCTTCTGGCCAGTTCAGCAAAGTTCTTACAAGTATTTGGGGCGTGATCCCAGTACAACTCCACCACTACTGTTCCCATCCTGAAAACAAAAACATATTGCAATAGGCACAATAAACAAAACTACAGTGACCATAAGCTAGATATAATTACACTAGGGATGCACAGATATATCGGCCCAACATCAGTATCGGCCGATATTTACAATTTTGACTAATATCGGTATCAGCCTGTACAGATCTGTTGTTTTTAAAGGATCATTTCTAATACTTAGGTTTAGGGACAGTCAGAGAAAGAAAAGCCAATTCAAAAAGTCACAAAATTAAATAAAACTAATATTTATGGATTAATAAATACATATAATTCTTATTTTCAAGAAACATATTCCACTAAAACATGTTTACAGAATATCGGTATCGGCCAAATTGGTAAGTGAAATATCGGCATCGGTATCGGCCAAGAAATTTCATATAGGTGCATCCCTAATTTAGACATTTCCCCCATGGCATCAGTATTTCTTTTGGGGACAGGAAGATTCACGACGGTGCTAATGCTAGTAATGCAAGCTAAGGATGAAACACGTTTTACTTACGTAGTTTCCAAAGACAGAGTGGGCGGCTGCCACGAGTCTGGAGGAATCCCTGACATGATTTCTACTTTTAACCGCGCTTAAGTAAATATATTTGAATGAAATCACACGGTTTAATCCTGACAAACAACCCTTTCATTCATTTTGGTCCATTTCGAAAAACAGGACTTCTTCCTCTTTCACTTCCGCTCGGTAGGTTCGAGGTGAGGCCATAAATACAGTGCCCTCTATCGGAATTCAGTCAAAAATGTAAAAGTTTATCTAAAAGTATACATACACCTCATGCATTCAATCTACACGTCCCAATCACTTTCTAGATTTGCAGTTAGTATACCCTATACTTCTTACACTAAGGAAAAGTAAACCTTGTAAATATAACTGTGTACATGCTCTTTACCTTCTACACTTTCCTCACACTGTAAACTATCATACATGTTTAGGAGTAGCCTATTTTAACTTCTGTTGAAACATGCAAGCAGCAACACCGTCACTCCGGGTTTTACCCTTCATTGACAGTTGCAGAAATTTCTACTTCCTTCAGCAGGATTCAGATTAATGAGATGAGGAGCCATAATCCAATTGAGCTGCAGCATGTCTGTTGACAGCACTTCTAAGCTCGCAGCTAGGTCAGGGTATTTTTGTGTAGCATCTTAAGCTTTGAGGAACACCACAAAAGGCAAGAGGTGAGTTATTATGATTTAATTAAATAATCTAATGTCAAGACCATTTTATTTTGTTCATTTGTTAGTGTGTATTTGTGGATATCATTTTAAAGGGCCATAAGAAGAAGTCTGTTGTCTTTTGGTCAAAGTCAACATTATGTCCATCTTGGGGATTCACGCTCGGGAGATCTTTGATTCCCGTGGAAACCCCACAGTTGAAGTTGATCTTTACACTGAAAGAGGTAAAAAGAAATGTGTACTTTATGCATAGAGATGTTGAATTGTTGTAATTAACGGTCATGTTATAATTGAATGGTTTGTTTTCAGGCTTGTTCAGGGCTGCAGTACCGAGTGGAGCTTCAACAGGTATTTATGAAGCTCTAGAGCTCAGGGATAATGACAAGTCACGCTATCTTGGAAAAGGTTTGTCTAACTTTGATATTAACATGATTACATTACATCTCATCATTATATTGGCCACAATGACTGTAATTGTAACGATAATATCACAATAATTAATAAACAATGTGTAGCTGTTCACAATAAATTCCAAAGGGCATTGAGGTGAAATAAATTACAATTATTGCGATGAACGATTATCACAATAATAAAAAAATAGCCATGATAAATGTATCTGTGTTTTTATTGCGATAAACAATATTATTGTATATTGTCCCATCCCTACAGTATAGCTCAATGTGTTTTCAGTTCCTTCTTCTCTTGTTAGATTTAGTACATTTCTGAGGTCATATATTTTAACTCAAGAGCTGCTGTGAACTGACTAGAATTAATAGGTGAAGTCTTTTGGCTAGTGATGTTGAGTCTGTGGGTTGATTCAATGCTAAAAAGACTCAGACATTTCCCAGATCAAATGTGCTGTATGGACTTTGTGTCTCATGGTGTAGTTTGTTTCAGTTGCATCCATTGCACAATTATATAAGCAGATTCTTTTTAACACAGGAGTCTCACAAGCTGTACATAACATCAATTCAATAATTGCACCAGTACTTGTGGCCCAGGTAAGGACTATATCTGATACATTTTCTTACAACTTTTATGAACTTTTAGTCATAATTTTACATCTCATTTGTGATATTCTTATTTTGTATTTATTTGCATTTGTATTTAGAATGTATCTGTGGTTGAACAAGAGACTATTGACCAGATGATGATTGCTCTGGATGGCACTGAAAACAAAGGTAAACACATTTTACTAATTATTACTAGATTATAACATTTGCAGTGTTTCCCATCAACAGAATAATAATAATAATATTATTATACTCTCCCCCACAGTCTTTGAAACAGCTGGAAAATAAAATAGCATAACTAGTTATATTATCATAGACATTCAAAACTAACTGTGATAAAAAAGGATGGCTTGAATGTTAAATAGAGAAGAAAAACACACTTAATCTAAATCTTCTAATAAACTACAGAACTTCTATTCCCCCGATATAAAACATTGGTCTATTACCAATACAGTTAAACACTTTGGGGCCCTCCTGCAGTACCTTTGCAGACCTCTAGGGGACCCCACTTTATTTATTTATTGGTTTATTTGACAGGGACAGTGTACATTAATTACCATTGCTGCAAATGCACCAGAGTTAGCCAAAAGGCTATTTTTCATCTGTTGTCCCTGGACAGATCTTACAATTGTCTCCCTTTGGGAATCTGCATTTAATGAGAGGGTTAACAAAAACCTGCCAGTGCCGCTATAATCTCAAAAGAAATATTTGGAAAACACTGATTTTGCCATTTATGTAAATGTTCATTATTTTTAAACAGCCAAGTTGGGAGCTAATGCGATTCTTGGTGTTTCGCTGGCTGTCTGCAAGGCTGGAGCAGCAGAGAAAGGTGTCCCTCTGTACCGCCACATCGCTGACCTAGCAGGAAACCCAGAAGTCATTTTGCCTGTGCCGGTAGGATTTAATATTTAATAACCAACTAACTATGACTTTGGGCTTTTTCCATTATATCATTTTAATATCTTTCTCGACCACCAGGCTTTCAATGTGATCAATGGTGGCTCACATGCTGGAAACAAGCTGGCAATGCAGGAGTTCATGATCCTGCCTATTGGTGCTTCAACGTTTAAAGATGCCATGCGTATTGGAGCAGAGGTCTACCATAATCTGAAAAATGTCATTAAGAAGAAGTATGGACAGGATGCGACCAATGTGGGTGATGAAGGTGGCTTTGCTCCAAATATACTGGAGAATAAGGAAGGTTAGTGTTAATAATTTACCTGCATAAACTCAATGCAAATAGGTAAGATGAGATACTTTTGTTGATATTACATATTTCCCCACCTGTCCTTACCCTGTAGCTCTGGAGTTACTAAAGGAGGCAATTGCCAAAGCGGGCTACACTAACGAAGTGGTGATCGGGATGGATGTAGCAGCGTCCGAATTTTACCGTGATGGAAAATACGATCTGGATTTCAAGTCTCCGGATGATCCAAGCCGCTACATCACTCCGGACGAGCTCGCTGACCTCTACAGGAGCTTTGTGAAAGATTATCCAGGTATAATCATGAAACAATAGTGGAGAAATATACACTTAATGCAATTACTATATGCCATCCAATCTTTTGAACTTGAACTGTAATCGGTGACAGTGGTGTCCATTGAGGATCCTTTTGATCAGGATGACTGGGCTGCCTGGACTAACTTCACCGAAAGCACTGATATCCAGGTTGTTGGCGATGACCTTACAGTGACGAACCCTTCTCGTATCTGCAAGGCTGTGGAGGAAAGAGCGTGCAATTGTCTGCTGCTCAAAGTCAATCAGATCGGCACAGTCACTGAGTCTATGAGGGCGTAAGTCTATTTCTGTGCAGTGTTGCAAGGGCTAATTAATAATAATGTAAGTAATAGTAAAAATAATAAGGTAAAAATAATGATGTTTTTAGGAGTTTTTAGGCTCTGATTATTGGTTATTTTACTGTTTATTATTTGATTTTAAAGAACTGCTTATAAACATTACTTAATATTGCTTGCTCTACATTTAAATACTGAGTGACACAAACATACTTCTGATTTGTGAGTTGTCCATTGATTAAGTATTTACAACAACTATATTATATATCAGTATAGCATTATGTACTGTATGTCAATTATATAAATGTAAACCACATAACATTTCTGAACAAACTGCTTGGTCTAAAGCAATTGATTTATCTGCACTGCTATTGTAGTGATTACAAAGAATTACAGTCTAAATGGTCTTTTCAAAATACAGCCCTACAGTGCTAGTGATTTGTTTGGTGTGATTTTTGTTTGTTGTGTTTCAAACTTGACTCACTTACAGTCCGAATACTATTTCTACAGCTGCAGGATGGCCCAGGAGAGTGGCTGGGGAGTGATGGTCAGTCATCGCTCTGGTGAAACTGAGGACACTTTCATTGCAGATTTGGTGGTCGGCTTATGCACTGGACAGGTACAGAAATATATGAATTAATATTAACACTCAAATACTCCAAACTTTCATGCACAATAATTATGTACTTTCAGATCAAGACTGGAGCCCCTTGTCGCTCAGAGCGTTTGGCAAAATACAACCAGATTATGAGGTAATATACCTATATGCTGCAGAACGTGCAAAAAATCCAGTGTCTATGATTAATTATTACTGTACAAAGTTTGTAACAAAGGCAATTTATGTTAAAAGGATTGAAGAGGAGTTGGGAGACAAAGCCTGCTTTGCTGGAAAGAACTTCAGAAGACCACTGTAAAAAAACAACGCAGTAGCTTTTTCCAACTGCAAACATGAAATATTATGGCATTTAAAAGTTAACATAAAAAGTTATGTTAGTGTGTAACTGCTTTGACTACAGTAATACTAAGAAATAAGAGGATATTATTTTGTATATATACTTAAATATCATATATATGTACATTTACAGTATAGCAGAATCAAAGATGTGGACAAATAAAAATGATGATGTGTCTGGTGGTCTTAAGATTGCAATTATCTTATTTACTTTATCACATTTTACATTTCTGTTAAAATGTTATTTTAACTAATTGTGCAAACACGAGAATCATACTGTAAATGCTTTATGTGGATTCAATATAATGTTTGTGAAGATCTAGGCTACATACATTTTTGCATATTTCGCGTGTCTATTTATGCTAAATTTCAGACTGTGTATTTCACTATGACTTACATAATGTTGGTTAATGGTGTTTGGAGCGCACACTGTGTGTGGTGTTTGATTCATGGACGCCTGTGCAGCAGCTGATGAGCGAAGCCAGTGGCTGCTGATCCGCGGCACATGCTCAGTAATGAACACCAGGCAACTTTGAAGGCTGGTTGTGGCTGCCGCTGAGGTCACTGCGCTGAGAAAATAGACTGACTGCCTCCACTACACCGCCTCCATTTTGAATAGCCATGTAATAGGGGATTCGCATAGTTTGTGTGCGTATCGCCCACTGCGCTGCGTAGTGTCAACAAGCCACATCCAAACATCCCTCGACATGGACGACCTGTTCAGTCCGCGGAGGTAACTTAATGAACGAATTATCGTATATTATCGGTAAATACAACGCAAGTTTTATGTTTTGTCACGGTACTTTGGAGAGCGTTTATATCAAATACTCGGCGTGTCAGTGGTCACGAAGTTGGTGTCTGGCTAACACGCTAGCCAAATAAAATCGCTGCGTTATGTTACTGTCTCGTTAGCAGCTAGCCAATCCGTGTTGGTTCAATAATATATTGTTGTCCTTTTCTCGTTTGTCGACACAAATGCTTAGTTGCTTATTGCCATGTAGTAAACTGTGCTTCACGGGTTTAATCCAAACGCGTTGAGTAGGACGGAGTATTGGATCGCCTTTGGGCTTGACCTGTATATTTACATGGTCGTCTGTATGCTGCTAGCAGGGTTGTGTCAGCGACATGTTATGAAAGCTAACACCGATAAACAATGAGCCTTTGCATCATTAGATTGTTTCCACTGTGCTTTAAAGCGAATACCAACCTGTTAATATTACGAAGTATCACACATTTTAATGGTGACCGTAAAAATTAGCAGCTCAAGTGTGATTGATTGACAGTCTTTTGCGGGAGCCAGCGTCGGGTTTCATTCATGTAATATAAGGAAAAGACGCAGGTCACGGTTGAGATTGGCTCTGGGTGATTGTGGAGGCGGGATGTTTTCCATTAAACCACTGTCTAGTGGCTGAGAGACGTGTGTAGCGCGGTCATATATTGATTTGTACGTCTGGGCACATAGTACATGGTGTTAATTACCCTGTATTAAACAGTCAACATATTATAGACTCTCCCAGAACGCTCTGTGACAGTGCAATTCAGAACAGTCTGTTTTTCATTCAATATCTCCCTATTGTAGGAGCCTGAACAGCACACAAGGCGAGATTAGAGTGGGGCCAAGTCATCAGGTAATATTTTAAAATGCATACGTATAAAAAAATACAGCATTTGCATTTAGTTTTATATTGCTTCTGTAACAAAGACAAACACAATTCTAACTTGAAAGTATATTTGTATTTTTGCAGGCCAAGCTCCCAGAGTTGCAGCCGCGGCCTCTTCCAGGTTTACAGAGTCAGACAGAGAATGAGGAGCTGATGTGGACTCCTGGGGTCAATGACTGTGACCTGCTCATGTATCTCAGAGCCGCAAGGTGAGCTTTTCATTACAGCTGTAGTGGTTGTGAAACTGTCAGATTTGAAATATTATCATTCTAATGTAATATATGTTTCACGTGTTAAATAAATCATATCTGTATTTTTCACACATATTAGAAGCATGGCAGCATTTGCAGGAATGTGTGATGGTGGATCCACAGAGGACGGATGTTTAGCAGCCTCCCGTGACGATACCACACTGAATGCACTTAACATGGTACAAAATGTGTTATCGTTTTTTTTTTTTTTGTATTTCTTTGCTACAAATCTAAATTAAACTGTTTGATTCGATTGTAGCTACATGCAAGCCATTACGATGCTGCAAAAGCGCTTCAGCGTCTTGTGAAAAAGCCTCTTCCAAAACTTATTGAAAAGTGCTGGTCAGAGGATGATGTGGTAAGGTTACTTATTCTTAACACAGTAAAAACAATTGCACCCAGTCTTGATCGTTGATTATGCTAATGCATTTATAAAGTTAAGCTGCACAAAATGATTGAAATTATTGTGCCCTTTCTTTACAGAAACGTTTCATCAAAGGCCTAAGGCAATACGGGAAAAACTTCTTCCGTATTCGAAAAGACTTTCTGCCCAGCAAAAAAACTGTAATTTTTGGGGGATTTCTAATGCACAAAACAAGTAGTTAAAAAACTAGATTTTGTTGTTTCCTAATAATAGTATTATATTGTTACATCTAGGGTGAGCTGATCACTTTTTATTACCATTGGAAGAAGACTCCTGAGGCTGCAGGAACAAGAGCTTATAGACAACAGCGTCGGCAGCCGTCTGCTCGCAAAGCCAAAACACGCTCTGCTGTGGCCCCTTCAAATGCACCATCACAAAATTATTCAAGTTAGTCTGTATTCTGTCCCTGATTCCAAATACAGAACACATATTCAACTCAGTTTTACATTTGATTTAAACTATTTTTATCTTTTGTAGATGAAGCCAGTTCAGCCAGTGAGGATGAGCTTGATAGTGAAGACAGTGAGCAAGATGTTAAGAGCTGCAGCCACTGTGGTACAACAAGTAGGTTTTTCACAAACAAATAGATGAGTCTATATTTCAAATGAATACTAAGCTGCTTTTATTTCTGCTTTTCCTTTGATAGACTCAAAAGACTGGCACCAGGGTGGCAAAAACAACCCTGTACTTTGCACACGTTGCCGTACTTACGAAAACAAGCATGGCTGCCTTCCACCAGCTCAGAAATCAGGCGGCTCCTTGTACATGTTCAAACCTGTTAAGGAGGAAGAGGAGGTGAACAGCAAGCATGGCATGAGGACGCGGAGAAGCCGAGCACCTGTAAGCCTTAGGCTTCTGCTTTCACACAGTTTTACTGTCCACAATTTCAATTTTACTACATGTTTGAGTTGCTTAAATGTAACTATAATATTTTAGCAGTTATCATCTTTACGAAGTGGCCACAGGAGAATCACCGGCTCCCCTACTAATGATGAGCATAACATGGGAATTCAGTCTGCAAGTGCTTCAAGACCATCTGCTGCAGACAATAAAAACGACTCCACAAAGAAGGCAAACAAGGTAAACAGTTTAATCTGTATCCGTGTATGATGCAATAATAAATGTAACTATTGGTGTGTTTTATTAGAAACAGAATGGATATCAGGTATCAGTCTATCTTATTACACTGTGTGATACATGTCTGAGATTACTTGCATAAGAGAGAAAATTATGTACTTTGTAAATATCACTGTGCAGAAAATAAAGGAGGAGGTTGTGTTGCCAAAGTCAACTAAACGAGTGAGAGACAGCCCTGCACCTGACGAGTCTGAAAAGATGACAGCTAAAAGGCCAAAGACTCAGGTTAGATAGCATTAGATAAAAATATCAATATCATATATATTTTATGTAATCACATACTGTATTGTGACTTAAATGTCATGTATAATATGAGGTCTGTTTTGTTATTGTTTTGCAGGATCCTCAAGGCTCCCGGTCAGAAGGAGAGGCTGAGATTGAAGAGGAAAGTTCTTCAGAAAGCCGCAGTGCTCAAGATGATGGCAGCAGTGACACCAAAGATATTGATCAGGACAACCGCAGCTCATCTCCCAGCATTCCCAGCCCTCAACAGGGCAACGAGAGCGACTCTGACTCTTCTGCACAGCCCAATGGCACTCAGTTGGAGTCATCTGTGGCCGTTTCCTCTGCTGCTGCCGATACGTCAGCTTCACATACTGTCCCATTTCAGGGACCCACCATCATTCCTGCAACACCTCAGAGGACACCTTCTGCAGACTCAGCTCACAGCCCCCATGCACCTCCATCTCCCGAGCCACCTCAGACCACTACAAGTCAGGCAGCCACTGTGTCCAGCACCCTTTCACAGTCTGCTTCACTCTCTGCAGCTGGTCTTCAGGGGCAAGACACTCCTCTGTGTCCACCATTCCAGTCTCCTCCTGCGGTAAATACTGGGACTACACAGCCTCTACCACCAACTCAATCCTCCCAGAGACCATCGCTCTTCTACAGGGAGCAGCAGCTGTCCCAGAGCCCACTGTCTGGCCCACAAATCAAGCCTCCACCCACCACGCCGATCCCACCTTCACACAAACAGATGCCACATCAACCTGCCACTCCATACCCCCAGATGCCTGCCAACCTCCCTCCTCCACCTGCCCTAAAACCACTGAGCTCGCTGCCTAACCAGCACCCACCAGGGGCAGCACCGCCTCCACTGCAGATGATGCCACAGCCTGTGCCCACCCAGCTGCCAGTCATCTCTCAAGTGCAGAACCACCCTGGGAAAGGCATGAATACTCCTCATTTACCTGGTGCGGCCCCCAGCACCATCACATCTGTTACTTCATCTAATCTTGGCCAGATTCAAAATCAGTCGTCCCTTCCGCCTCTGAGACCATCGTCAGGTTCACAGGTTCAGGTGAAGGAAGAGCCTCTGGATGAGATGGAGGAGCCGGAAAGTCCTCCACCTCCGCCCAGGAGCCCCTCTCCAGAACCAACCGTTGTTAACATGGCAAGCCACGCCAGTCAGTCTGCAAGGTAGGATGATCAATTTTGTCAAAATATTCCAAAGTTAATATTATTATTGTGAAAAAGATCATATTATATTTGAAGTATGTTGTATTAATAAACAGTGGGTTTGATTTATTTTCATAGATTTATTAAACATTTGGATCGTGGGTACAACTCGTGTGCTCGAACGGACCTCTTCTTCACTCCGTTGTCATCTTCGAAATTGGCCAAAAAGAGAGAGGAGGCTGTAGAGAAGTCCAGGAGAGAGGTGGAGCTGAGTGCTCGTCATGAACGTGAGCGAGAGAAGGACCGCGAGAGGGAGAGAGACTCCGACAGAAGTGCTGTGAGTCGTCTTGTAAAAATATTTTTATGCATTTTAAATTTTAAAGTTTAAAATAATTTAAAATAAATATAACACTTGTACATCCTTTGTTTGCATTTAGAAGGCCTCAAGTTCCTCTCATGACAGTCGAATGAGTGAATCTCAGATGTCAGCTCATGGGCGACCATCCTTTGAGCAGCCACCCACCACTGTAGCTGCAGTGCCTCCGTACATTGGCCCTGATACTCCAGCTCTGCGCACACTCAGTGAATATGCCCGCCCTCATGTCATGTCTCCCACTAACAGAAACCATCCCTTCTATGTGTCCCTGAGCCCCGGGGACCCTCTCCTGGCATACCACATGTCAGGTCTCTACAGCACTGATCCCAGCCTCCGAGAGCGCGAGCTCAGAAACCTCAGGGAGAGAGAGCTCCGTGAGAGGATGAAGCCCGGATATGAGGTCAAGGCCCCGGAGCTGGAAACTCTGCACCCCTCTGCTAACCCTATGGAGCACTTTGTCAGACATGGTGCACTAGCTCTCCCTCATATTCCAGGGCCTCCTCACCACTTTGCACCCTTCCATCCTGGGCTTAACCATCTGGAGCGTGAGAGGATGGCACTGGCAGGACCACAGCTGCGACCGGAGCTGAGTTATGCTGAGCGCCTCACTGCAGAGAGGCTTCATGCTGAAAGGATGGCCTCAGTGGCCACTGACCCAGCTGCCCGTCTCCAGATGCTCAATGTAACGCCGCATCACCATCAGCACTCCCACATCCACTCTCATCTCCACCTGCACCAGCAGGACCCACTCGGTCAAGGTCAGCCTCTACTTAAAGACATACAGGGTCTTGAGCACCTCTCAAATCAGCCTCAGTCAACTTGATTGTTTTCATTGTTTTTTCAGGTTCCAGCCCCCATCCTCTTGTGGATCCCATGGCGACAGGACCACGTTTTGCCAGATTTCCTTTCCCCGGTGGACCAATTCCAAACCCTCTGCTCAGTGACCTGCCTCATGATCATGAGATGCTGCGCCACCCATTGTTTGGTAAATGTATTTCATGATCATTTAGACACGTGGGATCAATATGTTCTACTATATCTGTTTTTGTTGATGATGTTTTTTGGGATTTTTTTCAGGTCCTGCATATCCACGTGAGCTACAGGGTCCAATCCCTCAGATGTCTGCTGCCCACCAGCTCCAGGCCATGCATGCCCAGTCTGCAGAGCTGCAGAGGATGGCTATGGAGCAGCAATGGCTACATGGGCATCACCTGCACGGAGGGCCCATACCTAGTCAGGAAGATTATTACAGGTAATATACACTTTGAATGTCTAAACATAAAAAACTCACATTTCACACAGTAACATATGTTTTTCTCTTTTATAAAGCCGTTTGAAGAAAGAAGGTGACAAGCCATCGTAATGATTAGGTGGTGCATGCTCTAAACCCTAAACCTATACTAGCACCCAAAAGAATACTGTGTACTCAATAAGACTGTAAGAGAATAATGGATGGTTTGTTAATATTTGCTTTTAATATATTTTAGAAGAAAATAAATCCTAGTGTATTGTTATGTGAATTCCTTGTTTAGCACTTACTGGGACTGTCAAAGTCTGTCAGAGATTTTCATATCAAGATTTATACTAGTTTTATCGCGTCATTGAACACATTTGATTGAAGCTAAAAGTGACAGTAATTTTCACTAACAAACTGTTTCACAGTTTCTTACTAAGAGAACGAATAATGTTATTTAGCAAAGGATATGAAAACAGGCCGACTTTGGAGATAACTTTAGATATATCTATGGTTTTAAAATTGTTTCCTTGTACTCAATGGCATTTAAATCAGTGTTTGGATGATTGTATTGGACCTAGCATGATTCAGTCTGTTTCCACTAAACTAGAGTAGAAAGTTGCATTGTTGTTTAGAAAGAATAGTCAAAGTTGGTTTTACTCTAAATCTGCTAAATATTTGTCTAAATCCTGAAGTTTTTATATCTATCTTTTCACAGTATAACCGAAGCTTTTATCCTTTGTTTCTGAAAATGTAAATATAACATGTTCACAATATTCTAGAATGAAAACTATTGATATAGCAGTAGAAGTGAACAGTTGATCCCTTCACTCAACACAATACCAAAATGTCATAAGCTATTACACTATATAGTATTATAAGCTGAGATAATAATTGATCAGAGAAAGGTTATTTTGAAACAAATACCAGAATTGACTAAATACTAAACTTTTGAAGATGAAATTGAACATTATAATTGATTTTTGTTTTTAAATACTGCCAATACTTTAATATTTATGGGACATAATATAAATTGTATCCATTGCATATTTATTTCAATAAATACTTCTGCAATTACACATTACGTTTCTTATTTGTTAAAGGTGAAGAATCATTCAGTACATATATTCATACATACATACATTCATACACACACACATACATTCATACCTAGTACATACATTCATAAATTCATACATTTATACATAAAATGTTTTTCATCACTTTGAAAAATGTTAAATATATACAGTTTGTCATGATATGTTTAGTATTGTATCTCATTTTATGAGATACATAAAGCCCAACTTTTGCAGTAATCTTTATAAAAATGTTAATCACTTACAGCTTTCTCAATACAAACACGTTTTTAGCTTTCTAATTCTAAAAGTACAGTTATGTTGCATTACAGTTTTGCATTATATCTGATGACTCCTGAAGTTTTGAAATTCTCAGATGGTCCAGTGATGGTCCAGAGTGGAATCAGAAATAATGTATGCTCATAGATCATCTTGAGGGGTTGTTTTTTTTTTCATGTACTGTCGCAGGTACTGGATAGCTGACAGTGCACTCACATTGGCCAGCAGGGCTGCAAAGTATTTGACAACAAGTTCACAAGTTATTCACACCAGTCACATAAGCTATTGTATATAGTATAGTATAGTATAGTATAGTACAGTACAGTACAGTACAGTACAGTACAGTATAGTATAGTATATGGAAGTAGCTGTTTTTCTTACCTGCTTTCCAGGCATCGGCTGCCTCTGGATCAGAGGATCTCAACACCCATGAGGCAAACGCAATGCAGACCAAACACATGTCTGACTGCTTTATTGTGGAAAATATACTCTGGTGATCTGTAATTGGCATATACATGTACTATTATTCTAGATATGGCTAATATAGTTCTGTTCTAAATGCATTTATAAAATATTATATGCTTACCTGTTAAGCTCTGATTGGTTTCCATAGTGATTTGCCTCAGTCCTAGGTCTCCAAACATTTTGGGTGTAAGTGACCCTCCCTCACCGTTGGCAGTAAAACATGAATCCATTGCATTGACTTGCTTTTTCTCATCATCTTGGCAGTATTCCCAGACATCTGAGCCTTTGTCATTAAAACATATTTTCTTGATTGAAAACAAACTCGACAAGTCTTTAGAGAAGCAGTAGGATCGGTCAGTGTGTTTACAATCCAGGCTTTTTATTAGTGACTGGGACACAACTCGGATCGGAGAGATATCCTTCATTGCTGTGCTGTTTGTTAGGAAAATGCCTGGTTTTGGGAATGTCAGTTCTCTTATAGTTGGATGAGAGCAGGAGAAAATTGGAACAGGCTCCTCCTTGAAGCACATAAGTGTCAGGTCGCTATCTGTTGTAGAAAGAGTATAGTCATAGACCGGAGATGTTGGGATCTCTTGCAGACCGTGTAGACTGACTGACATGGCTTCATACGTTGCCTTGTTATCAGCGAAAAGGTATTCAAACACTTTGGGGAAAGATATTTGATAGTGTTCATCCATGTGGCACATAACTGGAGCACACGTTACTACTTCAAACCCATCACTCATTTTCAAAGGGTCCTCTAGAGACTTGCAGCTGTTCCAACCAAAAAAAGAGCCCAATGATAAATCTTCCATTGAGTTAAGTGCATGGATATTGTACATACTTTTGTTTTTTCTTATCTGTTGTGGTGATGAAAGGTCAGTCAAGCTAGAATTGGAGTCGTCCTGAGGCCATTGTCGCCCGGGACAGTCCTCAGAGGGCACAGGAGTACCCATTTCGTCAGATTCTTCCCCTCCTGTACTGTGACTTTTGTCTTGATAGTCTGGGCTAGAGTTTCTACTTGAATTTATAAACTGCCAATATTCATCTTCAAAATCAGAGGTAGAAAAATCCCAACTTGAGCGGTCTGGCTTGGAGTCATCTAGTTGTGTATAATAGTCTGAATCCACAGCATCCGATGTATCCATAGCAACATTACTATTATCATTAACAATAGAGCTGTCATTTGAAGGACCTACTATGTCACCAGTGGGCTCCATCAAGTCATCAGACGCCTCTTCAATGGGCAACATACATCTTCCCATTCTTATATGTAAAATGTCATTAATTGTTAATTTCTCCATTTCATCCCAGAAAGCAGAGATGGCATACACTGGTTTACTTTCACCCATTGCTTTGGCGTACGCTTCAGGGTTGTCTGCAGTAACATCAGGTTCTCCAGAAGGCAAGAGTCCAGCTTTGTCTCTTTCTAAACAGCTTTCTGGAGTTGATGAATTAACTGCATATGTAGGTGTGTCTAAAGACATGCAGAGCTCTGTGGTTTCCCTGCCATCGACGCATGTGGAGTTGTCATTTGGCATGTCATCAGCGCTGTGGTGAACAGATTGAAAAATATGGGAAGACTCGCCGTGAATCCTGCTGTTGGTGAGTTCGTGACAGCTAATAGTCGCTACACTGCATTTGAGAGGGCTATCAGAATGGTACGTTCCACTGTCTACTAAACTGTCAACTGTAGTATTCTTGGACAAGTTAAGATGTGTATTTTGAATATAGAGATGTTGAGGTTCCTCCATAGATTCTGCAGCTGAAAGATAGTTTTCTGAATCATAACTACAGCTGGAGAAAAACTCATCATCTGCAAATTCATCCGATTCCACACTATAAGAATGAGGAGCCCCTAGGTTATCAGGTTTGTCTGTATACATGACTGGTTTACTGGGATTTTCTTTAGTAAATTCATCTGACTTCACACTATTAAAAAGAGGAGTGTCTGATAAGGAGTAGTCAACATTGGGTTTGTCTGTAGTTGTCAATGTTGTAATTTCTACAGCAGATTGATGCATACTGTCCTCTTTACATGAATATCCAAGACCCGCGTTTGTCAAGGCTGTTATTTGTTCTATCTGTGAGCCCTCGAAACTCAACTCAGAATATTTCTCTTGATCACATCGGTTGATTTCATTGTTGGACGATTCATTTTTCACATGTTTCTTGATGTCACTTTTGTGCATATCATCATCTTGACAGATCTTTTTGTGCTTTCTCTTCTTTTTAACCGAAGAACCTGATGCACAATATCTAGTAGGTGGATTGGTATTCACCGTCACAAACCAGCGCTCTTTCTCTGCTCTTGCACCAGGACAGCTCTCTACTAAGTCACCACCAAAAGGTCCTTCTGTAACAGGCTGCTCAGGTTCCTGTTTAGATTTGAGGTCACCCTCGGCTGGCTGCTGGCCCACTTTGTCCTCTACTTCATCTGAACACTCCACATATGCATTCTTTTCTAGTTTGACTTCATGCTGGACACTATCTTCTTCAGCTTGTTGGTCATCTGTAAGCAGTTGGGTCATATTTTATTTACTTTTTAGACTTTTTAAATAAATCGTACTTCTAAATGTAGTTTAATGCACAAAACCTTTCACTTCTGCTTGAGTAATATTATTAAGTAACAATATAAAACAGTAATTATAACACGTTTATTCTTGTGCTCACATCAGTACAAAAACACTATTCTTTAATAGAAACTGTGTATTTTACTCTTACCAGAGTAATTCTTTTGTTGACAACATTCTGCTTGTAATATTATTTAAATGTTAAAAATACTGGCTACTCTACCCACCTCTGTAGGTAAGGTTGATCTGATTTCCCTGTGTTGCTGGAGGACCTTTGAATTTGTGTTTGTGTTTGTTTGTTTTTTCTTTTCTGTGACAAAATTTAATTAATCATACATTATATATTTTTCATACATTATTCATATATGTATATATAAAGAAAAAGTAGTTGTTGGTTTTGGCAGGATTTTATCTAGTTAGGGTGTCATATTGGTCCCTGTGTCTGGTTAAGGGTTATAGCCAGAATATCAACTGTTTAAGGTTAGGTCTAAGGCCCTCTCATAGAGAAGATGGTCCTGGAACATCAGCAACACGGGGAAATCAAATCGACCCTGTAGGTATGAAGTTTGGTGTACCCGCTGTGTAGGTTTGAATGGGACAGTCAAGATCCTCTGCATCGCTAAGTCCGGAGCTGTCGGGACAAGCCAATGGACAAGGCTGCAACAGACCACACTCCTCACTCTCTTCAAAGAAGCTTAACCAGTCATGGTCAGATATGTGCATACTATGATCCAAGTCATCCATTGTAAATAATATCTCAATCTTGTGTCATCTTATCTGGAAAAAACATACATTTTGACATAAAAATTTGACCTTAGCCTCAAACTCATTCTAGTGTCATAACAGAGCTTAAAATATTCCATGACCCCTAGAAAACAGGTCATATGGCGTGGTATAGTTTAACACTTCTCAGAAATGATGCAACATGAACATCCATTATATAATGTCTTAAAATGTTTTCAAACTAAACCATATTTCAAAAGTGAACTTGAGTTGACATTCACTCAACTATGTGGTATTCTGTTCTCGTGAGAACATTAATTCAGCCACATCCCTTCAAAGCCAAGTAAATTTACAGCTTTAAAACAGATTTATTTCAGTTGTTCAGTGGGTATATGCCTTTAAAAGTAACTGTTTAACAACAGCTTATAATGCTATGTGTTATGCAGGGAAACATATTGAATCTTTAACACTGACTGGTCCTTATGCTCTATTCTATATCTCTATAATGTTATAAATAATACATTTTCATATTGTTAAGTAGTAGTCTTTGGACTTCTGTTCTGTACACATTATGTAACCTATGTGACTTTTGTGCTCTTGTTTTATTAAGGTAAATGCAATTTAACAAATGTGGTGTTAGTTTTGTGATCAATAGTAACATACCTTTTGCACAAGGACAAAATGTCCACCTTGAAGGTTCTTGTGTGTCCCATGTAGTGACTGTGGTGACATGCTCCGATGTGTGTTGTCAAAGTCAGACTGGAGCCTCTCACTCTAGCTGTTATAAATAGAGCCAAGTCTAGTCACATGCAGACGTCCGCCCTCCATCAGAGGTGTGACATTTCAGACAAATGCAAGCTCTGAGCTCCATCAACACTAACGTCAATAAAGAATTGATAATTGAGGCAAGGCAGAATGAAAGCTCTGGCATGTAGATATTGTGTGATTTTATGTAAATTAATTTAAATTACATTATATTTAAATATTTATTTCACCAGAAATGGCATGGCCGCAAATCACTATAATTTACAGACACATCTGACATACTTTTTTTTAACAATAGTTGCTACAATATTTGTACACATTAAGATGACAGTCCTGTATGTTTGCAGCTGTTTTGTTTGCAGTGTAGAGTTCTTTACAGCTTACAAACCATATTGTCTTAAAACAGCTGCACTATAAAAATGTGACTATATTTCCAAGATAACCAAATTGAATTAAATGTTTCATGTATGATATTGAAATAACCAAAGCTTTATAGAAAAGAGCTTTATTTCTGCAAACAATCTTAAGTCAATTCTTCATTACAATAAAAAAATAATATACAAAACAAGAACAATAAATCGATCTGATTTCCATCAAAAATGAATCACAGCCTGTTTATGTTTTGGAAATTTAAAGTAAAGAGCCTTTACAGTGTAAGTTTAGTATTGTGGTGGAGTATAGCCTTTAGCATTGTACAGAAGGCCACTGGAGAAGATTCAAATGGATTTTATCTGTAGCAGAAAGCTTATCATGGCACAATCCTCAGTAAAAGCTGTGTTTGGCAAACAACTAGTCAAGTAATTCTCAGTGCTATAATGGTTACCATCGTTGCAATAGAACAATCTTAATTACATTTAATGGCAACATACTATTTTAGGCAAAGTACACAAATAAATACAGTAAAGTGCACAGTTTAGTATTTACGTAAATAGTTCATCCAAATACACTGGTACAGTAAACTGCTTTAGTACAATGCATTCATGGGCTTCTTCTTTAATATGTCATTTTTATGGAATGATATTTACAGCTGTGATATCTTTGTTGTATATAGAAAATACATTAAACTAAGCACTAAACCAATACAGTAGTTGCAATAACAATAAAAATCAATTGTAAATAAATATTACATGTACTGTATATAAACATTAAAAATATGGATTCAATCTGCCACTATTACTTTCAACTCTACTGCTTTGTTTTCATGTTATGTCAAGCCATCTGTCTCTAAAATATACCAAGCCTTCATTACTACAAAGAATAAGCAATAAACTAAGCCTACGCTGTCGTCCCCAACAGCAAGGTGTATATCAGCGAAATGCTCCCATACGTCTGTCACAACTGGCACCAACGGGCACCTTAATCAGACACTGTGTGATTTCTAAGGGTTTTTATATTGTTAATGAGCAATTAAAAGACCTTGTCACCAAACCATGACAAACATGGAAAGGGTCTAGTTGACTTTTTTGAATTGTCTGGATGTTTGTGAAGAATATTTTTGCCAAATTTTGTAAATTTTTGTAATTTTTGTAAATTGGCTCAATAAAAGTGCATCAACACGTTCACTTAACTCAATCCAGTTCTGCATCTTCATGATATGTACCCATGTGCAAAAGTTGAAGATCCAGCAAAGACTTTTTGAGTTGAGTTTTTGACACGGACGGATATGATTCCATTATATCGTCGTTTCGCCAATATAAATACACACATAGACATAGGCACAATCAAAGTTAAAAAAGTTACCACTAAAACATTACTGACATTGTGAGTGATACTATGTATAACCATATGTCATTTCAAAAAGAAAAGAAATACTGTGTTTATCTATGTTTAGTTTGTTTCTGTCTACTGCTTTTAATTAAGAATGAATGAAGAAGCCTCTGCAGCCAACATTATTTGCAATGTATATAATTCAGTTATAGACTAATAACAGTCCATTTAAAATAGCAGCTATGTATATTTGGCCATTACACTTTATAATGTGTGTATGTGATTGCTCCTCATACCTTTATATTGTATATAGTTTAAAAACAATTGTAGTTCTTTCCTGAGTTCTATACATTGAAGGCTTGTGTTGTTGCTGCTGTGGGAATGGAGGCACTGTTGAGGGTTGATGGAGCAGATGGTCGTCCTCTTCTGACATATCTAGTCTTTCTCGCTTTAAAACAAACATGAATAAGTTGTTTATGTTGTGTCTGAGCTACATAATTCTCAACTGGTGTCATCTTGAGTTTTACATAAAAAATCTTGGAAACCACATTTTAAATATTTTACAATCTTGTGTACAAGTAAACCTTGTTCTCATATTAGTTATCCTAATTTGTAATATAATTTAGAAAAAACACTGAAACAAGCTAATAATGGATACTTAGTTTCTGATCCACATTCTACCAGTTGGGGATTAAAAATATTCTATTTAGGGAGAAAGGTAATATCTTAATATCTTTCTTTTCTTTCTTTAATTTGAAAGATTTTTTGGCATTTTTGTCCCAAATCCAACAAATACATGTAGTTTCAGTATTTACCTCTTTGTTTTGTATAGCATTTTATATTATCATAAAATCTATCCAACAATATTGAATCTGTGATCTGTGTCACAGCTTAAGACATACCTGTTGAGGAAGGTATCATAACCGCCTGAAAAGAGAAAAGAGTAAATGTTAAATATATCCATATATATAAATATATCCATATAGTACAAGTGAAAATGTGTACTTTGTAAGAAAACAGACTTACTGTTTCACTTGGTTGTAATATAAAAGCTGTGAAAATACAATGATCAATGATAAGTTACAGTTTTTCACAATATTATTTGCTCCCACAATTTAATATTTTACATACTATGCTTAATAATATGTTGACACATACCCTTGTTGCGGCGATAGAAAATGCCTGGGAGACGATTAGAGCGTTTGAGGTAGAAAAATGAGGCAACTGAGAGAATGAGGAATAAGCTGATTAATAATGTTCCTAAAAGAAGAGACGCTGCCATGCCAGGTCCTCCTGCTCAAACCCACAACAAGAAAAACTGAAATGAGGCAATGTTTCATTTTCATACATACTACATATGACAACCATTCTAAATGTGCTGTTATAACTCACCAATTTTAGGAATGACTGTAGTGACTGTGGTGTGATTTTTTCGTTCAATTGTATAGTCTGGAAGAGTAAATAACAATTTTTTAACTTCACTGTTAATTTCCTGATTCAGTGCATACTATTAAGCCATTCTTACTGTAGGTGCAGGCTGTTGTGTTTTCCAACTCTGCATATGTTGAGTCACATACAATGCAAACTGTGTTGCTGTTCTCCAGGACACGCACAAAACATCCTAGTGATGCATAACAACAATTTAATCTCACAATTTCAAAAACATCAAGACGCCATTATGACAGAGACTACAAGCATCCATTACCTGGTTCACAGTGAGTGTCATTGGAGCATGTGCTGTTCAGTCTCTGCTGTTTATCTCCTCCACAACACTCCAGTGAATTGTGATGTAGCGCCTTTGAAAACAATGAGATTACAAATGATTAACGTGATAAAGCCTTCACAGGAAGCTTGTATGTGCACAGCAACAGATAATTATCTCACCAGCCCCACCTTAGTTACAGGTGTTTCCGGTCTAATGAGAATCACAGTTGCAGCCAAGACCAACAGAAAAGACAGAGCCATGTTGTAACCCTTGGAGATGTAGAAAAAGCTACAAAACCACAAATCAATAATCAGAATTAATCAATACATAACTAACTGAAGATTCACAGAAAGACACATGGCAGTAGTTTAACAAGGTTTAACTGGTTTGACAAGCTGGTTGTGTTACACATTTTCAAGTCTGTCAAGGTACAATATTACTTTGGGGCTTCAAAGGGTCTGACAATCTGTATCTGTATCTTCATATTTTGTAGATCATATTATTAGGATATAATATAACATTTAAAATTGTCATAAAGTTTTATTAATTTGTTATTTCTCACGAATCCTCTTATATGGCAACATGAATCAACTTCCTAATTTTTTTATGCAAAAAGCTAATAAGATAACCTTAATTAATGTTTGTCAGTAGCATAAAATGAGATACTATTTATGTCCATGGTCAGCACTTTACCTATTACCTTGATTAATCATATATTTTGAATAAAAAGGCTAACCAGCTATTGTCTGAACCTGTCGTGGGCTATGTTTACAGAAGCAACACAAGACAGGTAACCACAAAGTTGACTTACCAGCCAAACACTTGCTAGGCTTTTTGGCCCGTCCAGACTCCAGCGTGTCAGTTTAGATAGGTCAGATCCAGCTGAAAGCGCTAAACAATTCACCAGACTATCATTTATATTTGTATGTGAAGATAATTCCTTGTAATTCAACCACCGATTTACTGCGTATCTGATGTTACAGTAATAGCTTGGACTTGCTTTCGTTCAACGGCTGTACTTCCGGGTTTACTTTTCACAATAAAAAAGTAAAAAAAAAAAGGAAGGAGAAAGGAAGGAAAGGAAATGAAAAGAAAATCATTTTATATGGGCCTGAAATGTGGGAATGTGGAAAGTATATTTGTTATATACGTAATATTATAAAAATACATATATATATACCGTGAGTTAATACAATATACCATGGTATTTAATTTATAAACAAAAAATATACATAATGAATATAATACAAATACATGTAAGATATAATGCAGATTAACCGAATTACTATTATTATAATTTCATCATATAGCTATAACTTAATTTTTCCTTGACATTTTTCGCCAAATTACAAACACTGTCAAAAGCAGCTTGCCTCGGTTGTAAAGGTCATATGGCGGGAAATTTCAAAGGGCAGTTGGACTTTTTAGACAGCCATAAACGTTGAGGTTTTAACATTGTAAGTAAACATATACCTGTGACTGTTTGTCAGTGTTATTGTTTAATTTAACTGTTACAATTACTGAGTGTAGCTGTGAGGTAAATTAGTTGTACCAACATCTAATTGTTATAGTAGCAGCTACTAGCTGACATAATGTAGTTAGCTTTTTATCATATTAAATATTGTGAAAATGAAACACAATTTTAGGGTTTGTAAATGAATCTCATTTCGTTGTGTTATAGCATATTTAGAAATGTAAATGTGCTTAAATCAGCTTAAATGCTTAAATCAGCTTACACACTGCATAAGTCCAAAAGTATTATTGACAGTTAGAAACATGATCAAATTTGGTGTCTTTAATGTTTAATAAATACTGCATGCTATTGATGTAGCCTACTGTTTCTTCCCTATGTATATTCCCAAAAATGTTTATAGGGAAATTTCACCATGGTCTTGTCTTAGCTTAACAGTGCATTTTTACACCTGATTGTCTTTCCATTGTGAGAATGTTTTTTATGATCTACTATGATTATGTTTCACAGTGGCATCTAAAGAATATGAATCACACTAGGAGCCTAACAGAGATGCTGAACATCCCAAATGGAAACAGGTGGCGAAGCATGTCAAGACTTTATTTATTATTTATTTTGCTGCTCTGCCTTATCAAACTGCTTATTGGCTGATTTACAGGGCTATGAACGCCAGTCTTACAGATTCACAGTTTTTCTTTGGGTCCCAGTTTTGGCCTGACAATTCGCAAGCGGCATCTCAGTCCGTCAGTTTGTCCTCCTGGAATTCAACATCTCAGGAGGTAGGAAGAGTATTATCCACAGGCATCATCATTGAGATTATTTAAATTGAATGCTACTATTCAAAACAGACCAATAACCTAAGTGAACAATAAGTGCTTATTATGACACAGTTAATTACATGTTATGTTGGTCATAGTTTTAATTGATAGTGTCTTTCTGTATTATTTTACCTAATTTAAAATTTTAGTAAATTTTTTGTATTTGTTTAAATTTACCAGGAAAGCAACCCAACACTGCTATGCACTTACACAAGTAAACCTCTGCTATTCAGTGAGCCTAAAGACAAAAGCCATTTTTTCAACCTACTGGATAAATTTGAAGAAGACAAGAAGAAGGCAAAAGAAAATTCAGACAGGTATCAACTAGTACGACACACAGCACATGAGGAACACTGTTGTATCAAAACACATATGTTTAAGACTGAGCTCCTGATTTAATAATTGCATATTTGCATTTATTGATTCTTTTGCAGTGAGATTTTGGCAAATGAATGTGCACATATTCGAGAAACTCTCGACAAAGTGAGTGTAATAACTGAGTAAGGACTATGCAGTATGTTACTATTATGTTGCTTACATTTCTCCTTATTGATGATTTCTTTTTGAGATTTACCAACTTGCCACTGGCTCAGAGAAAAACAGTGCACTATGTCAGATAGTCCATGAAAAGCTTGAAAATGTGGCCTCAACGCGTAAGTTAAAGTTAAATCTCTTGCTGCTACGATTCAACATAAATAATAATATTTTATTTTCTACCGTGTTTGGCCTATAGATGGAGCTCTTGTCAAATAAGTAAATACAGCTCATTGTTGGTAATACCTTTTTCAGTGCAAAAGAACCTAGTAAGTCTTCAGCGTGACATCTCACTGCAGCTTCAGACTTTACTGAACAAAGTAAATTCACAAAAAAAGACAATGACAGGATTGGAAGACAAAATGGAAAAGGTGTGTAGCTAATGCATAACAGTATATATAAAACACTATTAGTTTTTTATATAAGATTAAACATTTCCAAATATCATGATTATGGGGCTAAAAGCTTTAATTAATCTTCAACTTTATATAGTGTGAAACCATTCTTTTTTTGCTGAACACCCTGACAAAAACAACCATGAAATACAGTCAATACAGTCATTACATTTTCATTTTTAAATATAATTATGTACATTTTTAGTCATATTACCCAGGCCTATGTCAAAGATGCTTTTTTTCTTTGTTTTTAGACTGGATGCACTACCACTGAACTAGGCTGCTCTGTGCAAAGCCTAAAGACGAGTGTGGAGGGTTTGAAAAAGGATCAACAAAGTGAACGGGACATGCTCGAAGAGGCCCTGAAGCTGCTGAGCACTTTAGTCTCGAGAGATGAATCCAAGCAAAGCCATGTGACAGTAATGGACAGCATAATTCAAACGTCACCAAGCCTCTCTCACTCATTGTCTGGTAGTCTGCAAGAAAACCTCCTTGAAAGCACGCAGCCTAATGTTACTGGTAAACCAGCTCATTCTCAGGATATCAGAAAGAGAAAGCCCACTAAGAAATTTCTGGTGAAACGTAAAAGGCGCCCTCTACTGATCTCTCAGAAACGTAAACCATTGGTCTCTGATGAAAACAGTCCCTCTCTTCTAAACGGTAACAAGCTGCCTCTGTCCAAGTGCAGCAATAAAAATGAGAGCAAAGCAATTGAATGTGCCAGGAGTTTCATCACTCCCCTCAGCTGCTGGTCCCAGGATAGCAACAGCTCAGCATACTCCAAAGACACAGAACCCATCCTGGACAAGACAGAGTCTGCAGTGCAACCTAGAGGCCTCTGGCAATTGTTTGAACTGGATTTTTAAGAGATATATAGTGAAGAGTTCACTCATTTGAACTATAGTTCAGTATTATTTGACCAGATGTTTTTCAGTTTAGTTTGAAAAGGGTATCATCGAATACTCTAAACCACTGAAAAATGTTTTGTATTGTATATATCTAGTTCTGACAAAAATAAATGTAAAATGACATAAAATAAATCTAAAATACAGATAACCTAGCCTTTAATTCTTCAGAACCACTGAAACAACATTAATTATCTATAGGCATTTTAATGGTACATTCCATAGAGATAAAAGCAAATAACAAACACTCCCTGTATATTTACATCTTAGTAGCTTGAGGAACATTTTTAACACAAAGCTGTGAAACCTTTTCTGCTTCTAAGTAAGTGCATTTTAACATGATTCATTTTAGCTTCAGACTCTACCAAACTTTGATCTGTGACTCAAGTGTCACTGTTGGATTAAGTCAGCTGGTGGGGACATGAGTCCTCTTGGGTTGAGCTTTGCAACTAAGCAGACGTCATAGTTGTCATGCATTAGTGTGCGCCGAGCGACCACTGTCCACCGCTTCTCAGATGGATCCAGCTCTAATATGTCCTTTGTTATATTATCATGGCGGTCTGAGTAATGTCAAACAGAAAAAAAGAGATTTTGTTTCTTGGAAATATTAATAATTATACGTTCAGTGTTTCATACCTGCACCTCTGTAGTATCCACAGATGTAGATCTTGCCTCCCACCACTCCTGCATTTGAAGCATTTGTGCGCAGTGAAAGTTGGGGACATGGAAGTCGAGGCCCATCTTTCCAGTAGTCTCCATCTGGGTTGTAGATCTCAACAGCCTCAAGGCAGTGCCGGGACTGCCCACGGTCCAGACCTTCACAGCCAATGCCTCCTACATGTGGTATAGATATATGTACAATGAAGTAATAGTATCAAATACACTCAAGTATTTAAGGAGTTATCAGTTTTACCCATCACATAGATTTCTCCATTAAGTACCACGGCAGCACAGCGATACTTCGAGTACTTCATTGGAGCTAGTTCAGTCCATCTGTTTGTGTTGGGGTCGTACTCTAGGAGGCGGTTACTGAGGCGGTCAGGCTCATCATCCATACGGTATGACTACACAGAAGGATGAAAAACAAAAGTTTAATATCTAATTATTTGTATAAAACAGGATCTTAACTAATTATAATCATATCATTACTTGTGGTGTTCGACCACCAATGACATAAAACCGCTCATTCATCTTGACCACACTGTGATAGGCCAAAGGTAGGGGCAGAGGTGCAGCACTGCGCCAAGGTCCACCCTGCAGGGACCAGCGCTCCACACAGTTAGTGATGAGATACTGGTTCTTTAGCTTCATCAACCCACCCACCAGATACAGAGTGTCCCCTAGTGATGCTAAACCATATGAATCACGGTACTCTGCAGAAGTCAGCCGCTCCCAACTTCCTTGGGCCTCAACTTTGTACCTGGAAAATGGAAGAATAATCAATACCGCATGGTTGTGACACTGAATAATTTGCATGTATCTAAGCCACATACCTGAAAATGTCAACGTTTATGTCTTTTTGTCGGGCCAACCTGCGTACATTTGCTTCTCCTGAGACTATAATGTCATTCTGTTCAGTCACAACCCCATTACCGACATGTCCAAGAGCATCTCCATAGCAAGGTGAGGTCATGTAATAAATTCGGCCTGTAGACGGTGCAAAGCAAAAACTGCGCTCACCATAGTTGCCATATCTTGACCTTATCCCATCACTGTCGTTACCCACACAAAGCATCAGATCTGTTGTCTCCATGCCATACCTTAGCTTCAGTTTTCGTGGTGCAGCTGATGGATGCATTTCTGTGACATCCAAAGCCATTTTGAGCATTTCTAAACACTCAGCATCAGCCAACAGAGCTGTGTTCCTCTTCATAGTTTCTTTTAAATAGTCAGAATTTATGAGGGGCAGTCGGACTTTCCTCAGTAGTTCTGGAAGATGCCGGGCTCGCAGCTCCTCATCCACCAAAGAGCCATGGTTCACCCAGCGAAGAACCACGTCTAAGATGGTCTCTTCTCTGGAAACATTGAGGTCATCTGATGATATTAGTTTGCCAAGTTGATGGGCCTCTAGCTCCAGCACTTCCTCATTTTGACATACTTCGGCAAAGTGCTGCCTCAGGAAGCGGTGGGCATGGTCAGCCAGTTCCTCTGCACCAAGGTCACGGGCAAAGTAATACACACCAAGGCAGTTGGAGGAGTCCATGTTCTCCGTCATGTGCTCCTGACAGCGCTTGAATACATCGTCCATCTGCAGAAGAAAGGATGCAATGGCGATCCCTTGTACATTGTCGTTGGTCAGAGGAAGCTCAGCACAATACATGTATTGCAGGAGAAGAGCCAAGCTGTCTGCAGGAGTGTCCCGCAGGAATATCTCTCTGTTGTTGCACTCTCGAAGGCCACAAGTAAACATGACTCTAAAGTATGGGCTGAAGGCTGAGAGGATGACTCTGTGACAGGGAAAACTTATGCCCTCGGCCACTAAGACCACATCTGTGAGGTGTTCCGTCTCCCTCATCCTTCTCAGCTGGTCCAGCAGCACCATCCCATGTTTGAAGGTGAAATCCATGGTTTTGACTGCAATTATTCAGGCAGTGTCCACTATAAACTAAAATAGAAAAACAAAAGAGTAGCCTATTCTTACCATTTAAAACTGTAAATAAATAGGTACAATATGTGAACTCTTCATGGCTAGTCCAATCAACATTAACCACTGAGCACCAATGATGCAAGAATTAGTGCAAATGTAATGACAGAGTTTCAAAATCTTTTATTCTTATTTTTTCTCATTATCTGAGATAATTACAACATGCTATTATTATCCATGTTCCTTCAGATATTGACATTGTAAAATAAAAAGCTGATTGAGCAATCAGTTTGTCTCAAGCAACAACAAACTGACATGGCCATTGCTAGTGACATAGTTTGGCACTCTCATAGCATACACAGTCCATGCATTTAAATCTTACCAATGTCTTCAGCTCCTTCCAATAATCAAATTATTAGATGTGGTTTTAAGATGACAAATAAACTTAAATGTAGTCATGGATTTCTTCTCTTGTTTATCTTGCTCCGTTTGTCACTTACCGAAATGTCTGACCAAATGCAAGAGACAAAGATATGTGCCCCCTCCACTGCGTTGCCCTCTGAGCTACAGTCCCAAAAATAGACCGTGGTATGGAAGAGCTAATGGGTCACAAGGGCACAAGACCAGGGAAATGTTAGTTTATAAAACACTCATAGACACACACATTTAAAATGTAGATATATTTTTCCAGTTATTGTGGACTGGTGTTTGACATGACTTTTGGTGTCTTCTTCTTGGTCAGTCACATGCATGTGGCCTTGTGTGCAATAAAACAGCTCCCAGCTTGGATTCAGATTTCATGACCAACTGTCTTAAAGGGCCCATGTACTGAAAGCCATATGTTTCAGACTTAAGTAACCTGTCCTGTATGTATATGTTACATCATGTTACTTTTAATTAAATGACATAAGGAATAATATGCATGATTGCCTTTACACTTTATCATCCTTTGCAGTAGTAGACATTTCCCCTGTAGGCATTTGGCTTCTAACCAAATGTGGGGTGTGGGGAGTTTTTTTTACATCTGTTGGATAATTCTACCATATTCCCAAGTTATTGTCAGAGGACATCAGTAACCAATGCAACCATAAAGCTGTTAGCATAGAGGGGCGGCTTGTTGAGAAATATTGCCCTGAATGACCTTGAAAATACACATTTCAGCATTTACGCAAAGTCATGTTGGAGTAAAGTGTAGACTAGTTTTCACAGTTCATTAGTTTTGCTAGTGAATGGAAAGCAACAGCAGCGGAAACAATCTTGTCATCATCATTTTCACAACAGTAAATCATTAAAGAATATGATCTATATATGTACGTCCAGGATGAGAGGCATGAGAAAACACTTGCCTAGAACTGGATAGTGCATCATGGATTCACATAAGTTTGGTAAATATAGACTGGAAAGACAGGTTTTGAATGAGGAGAGACTAGAGGAGGTTACACTTAGAAAAACATACTCCGAAACTCATCCGTCTTTAAGCAAGCAGCTCAAAGACTCCTTACGGTAAGATGAGTTCTATTGTCCTTATATGTCAATCTTTCACACCAAATAATCTCTTTCACTACATGCATAAATATCTTTGGTCTTCCTCTCGCCTCATACCTGACAATCTAGCATTTTACTTTTCTCACATGCATGTTTAAAACGTATAGTATTAATAAAATGTTACCATTATTCTATTATTTTCAGTTGTTCAGTTCCCAGACTTAAGCGATGTGCATTAAGCAGCTTGCCTGTATTGTATTGGCTACCTAAGTACTCGCTGTGGGATTATGGCATGCCAGATCTCATCTCTGGCATCAGTGTTGGTATAATGCATTTGCCACAAGGTATTTTCTTCTTTTTTTTTCTTTTATACTACAATTAAAGGTTCTTCAGAAAATGTAATGCTCACTTTTGCTTCATGGCAGGTATGGCATATGCATTGCTGGCTTCCTTACCTCCTGTTTTTGGACTCTACACCTCCCTCTATCCAGCACTGATCTATTTATTTTTTGGAACTTCACGCCATGTTTCCATAGGTAATGGATATAGCCACACTATTGTTTATCAATCCTGTATATAATAATATATATAAGAATTGGCTAATCTTACTTTTTCTATTTGAATTTACAAGGGGCCTTGCTATAGTAAAGCAAGCCTAAATTAGATTTACCTACATTTATCAGAAACAGGAGCAGTGTCAACATGTATGAAACTAACACAGAAATATATTGCATAAATCATAAAAAGCCCACCCTATTTTAGATGCACCGTCATGATTGGTCAAGTAAGAGTTTGATGAAAAACAGAAAGAGGTACAAAGAGATAACAGACATTTAATCTAGCCACACTCATATTTACTCATATTTACTAAAAGCAATTTTTATGTGTAGTCATGCAGAATCAATAAAATATTTGTTTTCATCAGGAACATTCACTGTGCTCAGCATAATGGTTGGAAGTGTAACAGAGACACTTGCCCCAGACTCAGCTTTTGTAATAAACAACGGGACAAACATCACATCAGAGGTCAATGTAACTGCTCGAGACATGTATCGAGTGCAGGTTGCAGCCGCTACCACTGTCCTGGGAGGACTCATACAGGTCTGTAAACATCAAAACACTGTCTTGTTTCATTGATTTTCCTGCCAAATATTATTAGATTCTCTAAATATTTGTTTAGGTGGTGCTTGGGATGGTAAAGTTTGGTTTTGTGGGAACCTACCTCGCTGAGCCTCTGGTGCGAGCCTATACCACTGCTGCTGCAGTTCATGCTGTGGTCGGACAGATAAAATACATTTTTGGAATATTTCCAACCCGATTTAGTGGGCCACTGTCACTTGTGTATGTAAGTACCTTACAATAATGTTTAATGAAAATATTACTTTGGTAAACAATTATTAATTATAGTTATTAAGCTACCCTTCTGTCTTTTTACCTTTTCAGACATTTGGACATATATGCTCTTTGCTCCTTCAGACTCATCTCCCAACTCTACTGGTCAGTGCTGTGTCTATAGTGTTTCTTATTGCAGCCAAGGAACTGAACGCCTTCCTGCGCCCCAAGCTGCCAGTGCCGATTCCAGTGGAGCTCATCACAGTCAGTTCACACAGGGACACACTTTCTCGCCTTCTTTTATGTTACTCTTCTGTAAAATGTGCTGAGGCTATGGGACCTAAAAGCATGGACACAGTGAAAACATGCTGCTGAATCAGCTTTAGAGCAGTGTCTATGTTTGTGCTGGTCACAGCGACATTTTCATGGCTAATAATTAGGTCTACATTATTCATATGAATAACCAGGTCAGTAATGATTGATGGACTGGAAATAAGATTACTGTGTTTTTTTGCCCAATTTAGATTGTGAGTGCAACACTGATATCCTCTTACTGT
>JAVQKC010135197.1:0-36994 GCA_036025475.1 Philypnodon macrostomus
TTATTGTGCAGTTGTACAACAAAAAAAGGCTGGCTTTTTTTGTTTGTACAACTGCACAATAAAAAATAAAAAAATTACATCCAATATGCGATAATAACACAACTAGTGCCAACTTTTGACCTAGTAAGTTCAACTTAGTTTTCAACCAGACTAAACCAGGTCTAAATCAAATCTAGTGGCTTAAAACCAAGACCATAACAATATTGCAATACTTTTAATTTCATGCCTTTTGGATATTGCTGGTATTGCAATAATGATAAATTTTCACCTAACCTCTAACACTTAACACCTTGTGAGCTCTGCCATAGTTCCTAAGTGTTTTGTTGATGCTGAAGCTGTACTAAGTGCCAGCGTCAACATCTCTTTCCTCATCGGGGAATTCTCCAACGCATTGGTAACTGTGAAAAATGTAATTGCCTGTGTTTAATCTTCTGCTAACTGGGAAGCTAATTGCCATAACATTGTTTATGCCCATGAGGGATTTGGATGCATTATTCAAAATGATTGTCATAATAACTATCATTGCCAAACTTCTTTCTGCTCTGTGTTGAAGTAACTGTGTAGCAGATATGTAACATTGTATAGCCACAAATCTGCATGTGCAAGCAGACCTAGAAAGCCAATGCCACTTTTGCCCGTGTTACATGGTCACTGAAGAATAAATAGTGAAATGAAATCCCAGTGTCAGGTAATTCTATCTTGTTCTCTGTGGTTATAGTCCATATCAGTTCCTGTAAACGAAGCACTACATCACCTCACAAATATGTAGAAATGTGGGGGCTAGGGTAACGTGGCCGCGGTTACAAGCAGGCCGATTTTATTTGAATGGGATTATATTGGGATTGTCGCTTATCGGTATTAATTTACTGTGGTGCTGTTAAAATGCTTCAGGTAACACCTTGAGGTCTTCTAGCTTTATTAGATGTGCATACTCACTGGCCACTTTATTAAGTGCCTTTTTCAAATGCTACTTAACACAAAAGGCTAATTAGTCACTTACCTGGCTTCAAATTAAAACATTTAGCCATGCAGTAACAAAGGTGATTTAAGTGACTTTTAGCACGGCATGGTTGTTGGTCCCAGAGTCCTTCAGAAGCTGCTGATCTATTGGGATTTCTATACATTCCTTTACACAAGAGTTTATAGGGAATAGTCATAAAAAAACAAATATCCAGTGAGTGTCTGAATTCTGTGAGCGAAGAATGGACAAACTGGCTTAAATATGCACAAAACATCAAACCTTAATGTTGGCTATAAAGGCAAGAGACCACAATTGGGTCTACCTAATAAAGTGGCCAAGGAGTGTACAGAGGTAACATATGAGTGCCAAGCGCTTTCCAGAAGTGACTGCTGTATTTGGCGTGGCAGTAGACTGGCTTCTTGAAAAGCCTCTTTCTTGCAGTCGCTTGGCACAAGAAACAAGTGTTTATTGAAGAAACATCCTAATATTAGCACCAACGGCAGCCCACCAGACGTCACAGAAACACTAGAGTCTGAAACAGGTCATCTCACACTAGGGCTGGGCAGTATACTGTTCTTGTATGATATAAATATTCTATCATGATAACAGTGAATATAGGATTTATATGTTGTAACTTCCACTATAATGTAACTTTTTAGTTTGTGTTTTTCACTGGTATTTACTCAACCCTTTCTCTACAAATATGTGACCATACATGTTATTGTGATTATTATATTTTATGGATTGTTTGTTTACTAAGAAAAAGAAAAAAGTAAGATTTCAAATGTGATACCACTGACCCAAGAGAAAAACAATCTAGACTACTGTACACATCAGCACTTTTTTATAACTTTATTTGTGTCAAAATATCAACAATCAAACAATTTTGATATGCACATTTTTGCATAACAAATCTAAACAAGCAATAACCAAAAAAACGCATAACCAGACAACATTGTTATGTCACAGCTGAAATCCATTGGGTACAATTGTAATATTATTTTTTAATATAAATTCTTGGTCATATCGTTGCACATATCTCATGTTTTAGTCCATGTTACTCACTCCCTGACCTGAAAAAGAGTTCTCTGTTGTAAGTCCCTCTGTGTTTTGTGATGGATCGTCCAAACACACACAGACACACACACAGCATGACTTGATCACCTCATTTGCACCAACCTGCTCTGCTTGTCTCTTGTCTCCCCCACCTCTCGCAGGCTCATTAACACCTCCGCTGATGGTGAGATAGAAGGATGGCGGGGACACGGGGTGGGACGGGTTTTTTGAGGGGGGGGTGTTTTGGGGGGTAGGTGATTGAAACCTCCGGGGGATGGTCTCCTCCCTTCTGACAGGCAGCATTTGTAAAACATTTCCCACTCAGCTGCCTGACACTGATGATTCACCAACACAGAAGCCCTGATAGATGGATAGATGGAGAGTTGCAGTACTACATACATATTTAGAGAGGCACATGTTTAGGATAGATACACATAGGGCAGGGCACTGTACCTCAAATAATTATATGAAAATCCCATATACCGTGATTAAAAAATGAATAGTGGAGGCTTTTAATACAACTAGAGATGCACCAATCTGGCTTTTTCAGTCTCAATACTTGAATCGACCGATATCCTCGGATATCCTCTCCGATATCCTCTCCGATATCCTCCGATATCTTCCAATATCCTCGGATATCCTCGGATATCCTCCGATATTAATGCAAAAACTAAAGACATGGAATTTTTTTTCATAATTTTGTATTGTCAGAAATAATAAACCTAAGCTTAGACCAGATGACCCTTAAAATGTTTAACTTTTGTCATATAATGCACATTGCCACATTCTTCTTCTTCTCATAATTAGGCTAAAGGATAATAAATGATCGGCTCCAGTATCGGCCTCATTCACCGATCCACCGATCAAGATTTTGGGCCTGGATTGGCACCGATATAGCCGATCCACTATCGGTATCTGTACTTTAATTTGATATATTTTTCCACTTTTCTGTTAATTTTGCCAGAGTGCAACCTTTGAATATTTTACTATATATTTTATTTGATCTTTTTTGGATTGTTAATGCATCTTTATGAGTTCAGTGTAAATGTGTTACTACTGACAACAATGTCAAAATACAACCCAATGTACTGTCCTGTTGTTAACGTTTTGAAAAATACCTAAACATTGCCAGCCCTACAGTACATAGATCTACAGTGGAGCAATGGACTGACAGACTGATCGCTTCTCCAAATTGTTACCGACACCACACATATTAATTTTACTTGACAAATGAAAGCAGTACGACTGAATGCACCGTGCCACTCTGCTGATAGACAGGCCACCTCTTTTAAATGATACACTACACGCCATGCTCTCAAACCTGCAAAGCCTGTATTTGATGTTGAGGCAGACTGCAGAGGGTGGAAAATGGAACAGAGCAGTCAGGACAAGGGGCGTGGCGAGGGGCGTTACACCTCAGCGAGATGGCATCGGTCGCTATAGCAACTGGGCACCAAAGCTATTTATATACCAGCCCCCTTGTCCCCCTTATTTTTTTTACCTCCCCTCAGGCTCCGCCGCTAGTGATAAGGAGGTGCAGCTTTGGGATATGTAAAGGACTTTTTGGCTCTGCATGTGTGGCTGCACATGCTTGGTTTCAGTGCTAACTCAAATGATAGGCTTTAATTACATACAATATACATCACAATATCAGCACACACAAGTAGTGCAAGAAACTTATCACATGTCAGTCTTCCAGCTAAACAGATTTCTACTGCCACGAATCCATGTATGTGATTACCAAATAAAGAATCTTCACTGTCTTTGCTATGATTTGATTTTATTATTTATTGACTATTTGCCAAAGTCACCACTTAGATCAGATTAACAATTAGGGGAGTCCTGGCCCCAATGGCGAACCATTTGTACACGTTTTAGTAGGAGAACCTGGAGTGCCCCGGAGGAAACCTATGCAGGCACGGTGAGAACATGCAAATTCCAGAGGTTGAGCCCTGGAATCAAACCTTAGTCTGAGACAAGAGTGCTAACCACTGTGCTGCTCATCCCCATTGAGACCTGGTTTAGAGAAAGAATAGGATCGAAAGTATCTTTTTATGTATTATGTTTTGATGGCTCACAGTACTAGTATCCACAGTTCCTTGTGGATATGTGAGGATGACATCTACTAAGGTGAAAGCATACCCATCCAACATCCAACCAAAAAAGTGCATCAGTTTTCAGTCGAATGATTTTATTGGAGGCTGAAATAAATTAAATAAATGGACCTAAACAGGCTAACAAAGACTTTTATTATCACCCATCTTGATAGGTTCACCAAAAAACAGCTAAAGACTCAAAATAAGGTTGACCTTGAGTTTGGACTAGATTGAAAAATGTTGTTTATGTGACCCAAATGATCTGCCAGCGTGCTCCTCTCCCTGTTACACTCCAATAGTAACAATGCATCCTGCACTTCAAAATTGGGTGTCTCCATCATTTGCAACACCTTGTGAGCAACCCGGCTGGAAACGAATTCCTTAATTTCCTCTTTATTTAAAGCCTGAACTTATTAACTCGTATTCGTGTTGTTGCTCTGCGTCACCGAGCGCAGAAACCAACCAGACAATGGGAGTGATTGAGGGGCGAAATGGATGACATTATTGAATTTTAATCACATCTTTTTTCCCGACAACGAACACGGCAATTACCTGGCTACAAAACGTGTGTGTGTTTGTGTGTGAGAGTGTGTGTTTTGTGTGCGCATAGGAAGGGGTTGGAGCGCCAAGCAGACGATCGGCTCATCAGGTCCTCACAGCGGCTGAAAGAAGGTCGTAAGTGGCTATCAGAGCACCCAACCCTGTCTAGATGGATCCCTCCTGTCTTCCATATGGAGAGAGGAAGCTCTAATTATGCCCCTACCAATGAGTGAATCAACATTTGATTATATTCTACCCCAAGGCTCCACTTTCTATTCAAAGCCTCTATTCAACTTTCAAAGACCACTCTTTATATGTCGTCGTGCTCATAATCAAGAATGGCTGTTATTTGCTAATGATAAGTTTAATGTATTTTTTTTATTATAACCCCTGACACAGTACGACGGGATGGTCTGACATGTCGGCTGATTTATGGCCTGTATGTTCTCTGTTTTTTGTGAGGATTTGAAATGCAATGATCTCTTACTGTATGTTCTTTATGCTATATTAGATTAACTTTTTACACCAAGTACCACCCTAGAAACAGTTTGTCTTTTTAAGGGCTATTTTATCACACTAAAATATGCCCAATTCAACGACTAACCCACATCTACAACGGGTATGAAATGGAGATTACTGCAGATACATTAATTACTTCAAACTAATAAGGACACAAGACTGAACCAGGTCCTAAGGAAGGACTAGACTGTGAAAAAAGGGATTAACCAGGTATCAATTCCCAAAATGAGGACCAATTGTGGAAAGGATTAAATCAGAACTAAACAATGTCTAAATCAGGACTAAACCATTTCTAAATCAGGACTAAACAATGTCTAAATCAGGACTAAACAATGTCTTAATTAGTTCTAAATCTAATCTAAAACAAGAATTAAATAAAGATTACTGCAGAAAAATGTATTCCAAAAAATAAAAAAGGACATAAGGCAGACCAGGACTATACCAGGTTTATACAAGGACAGAACCAGGTCTAAAAAACAACTGAACCAGGTCTAAAACATGAATAAACCAGGTCTAAAACATGAATAAACCAGGTCTAAACCAGGTCTAAAAAAAACACTAAACAAGAACTGGACTCAACTGTGCCAGAAACTAGGACTAAACTGTGTCAAACTTGGCCCAAGCATGGGAAAAAATAATCCAGAACTAAACAATGTCTGAGTGAGATTTTGAAATTAATCTTAACCTTTCTTTTTCTCCGTAGCCAGCGGAACTTGGCAGAAATCACAGAGCTGATCCACACTACGTTCCTGGTGCATCGTGGGATAGTTAACCTAAAGGACTGTACTGTTTCGGATGGTCCCCTGAAAGACATGGAGTTTGGAAATAAGATTGCTGTTCTGAGCGGGGACTTTCTGTTGGCCAATGCCTGTACAGGGCTGGCTCAGCTCAACAACATCAAGGTAATGCAGTCAATTCCCAAAAATATAATGCTTTGTGTGTGTATAATGCTTTTTCGTTTCTTATTTTGACATCAACATGGGATAAATTAAGCAATTCAGGCACAGAAGGTCACAATCAAGTATACTCAAATGGAGCATCCAGGAAGGGCATCCAGCATAAAACCTATGGCAAATAGGTGCTTGGGAACATGTGATTTGTTGTGATGATCCTGGCAGGGAAAAGCCTATAGGGAAGAAGGAAGATTTAGTGACAGGTTTTCCATAAATGTATGTATTTTCTGCCCCTTTTTGCAGTAGAATTTGGCTGCCATTTTCTTTGCACAAGTGTACATTAAAATATAGCATTTGATATCAATTATTTTAACTTACCACAGGTTTAAATGTGTTTCTACTTTATTTTGTGCTGCTTAGATCTCAGATTTTCTTTCTCTTTAGTTCTTGCTTCTGACTGCGTAAAAATATAATAGAGGAAATTGACAGCTTGTGCAAAGTATACAGACAAGGGACTCTTCAGACTCTTCAGACTCTTCAGACTCTTCAGACTCTTCAAACATTCCAACGTTCACGTTAACTTTATTTATATTATTTATAGACAAAAAATTCACATCATTTAATCATTTCTATGCCTTAACATTCATACATACACTAAGTCCTTCCTCTTGTGCTTTTGGTCATTCAAACTTCCAGCTCATCGGACGATCAAATAATCTGCGGTCATGACTTGTGACAGGCTCAAGTGTTTGATGTCCTTCATGCTGGATTTGATGCAGAGTGTGGTCAGGAGATGTCCGCTGTCATGCACACCCTGGGAATCCCTTTTATTGAGTTTTCAGATTTGGGATGTGTGCGTTGTGGTGGTCTTGTAAGTGCACCACAGATCATATCGGACTCGTCACACGGTAAGCCTTCGCTGACAGATGCTGTCACCAGGCCGCTCTGTCAGAGTGTGGTTGAGTGGATCAAAATAACCCCCCCATCGCCATGCCACCATCTCTGAGTCTTCTAAGGCCAAAATCACACTGGGCATGTACTGTATGTCAGCTTCTTGTTAGCCAATATCTGGAAGTGTATTTATGTTTAATGTGTCTGGCAGAGCAAAACTTCAGCATTAGTTGCACGCAAACCTGTGACCATAAAAGTTTACCTAATGTCACATACTGGCTATAGTTATCTGTCACTAAATGCAGGGAAAGTGTTATGCAGACAAAACTCAAATAAGCCTTAATAATTGTTCTAAACTATACAAAGTGGATGTAAATGTTCCAGGGAAAAATAACTTTATTTTGCAAAAGCTTATTTTGAGGTGTTTAGGCATAAAAGCAGTGTCAGTGATTTCTTTTGTTAAATGAATCATAAAAGCCTACATTTCTGAAGCATCTACTATTGCTCAAATACAGTACAAGAAGTAAAGACTTTGATATTGTATTGCATTGCATTGATTCCTAATAGTATTGCCATTGAGCGTACAAACTATGGTGGTCATCTAAGCACACTTCTGTCTGACTGTGATAGTAGTTTTTCCTCATAAGCCTTTTCTTCTTTAAGACAGTTGGAGCAATAGAGATTATGTGTCGTGGCCTTGAGAGGAAACCTGTGCCGATACTTGTATAAACTGTAAAGTAATCTCGTCTTGGAGCTCTGATTTCTCCCCCCTTGCACAGACCTGTCGGCTAAACACGATCTGGCTGGATTTGGGAATGGAGTACGGGGGAGGCGGGGGGGACGTTTATCTGATACTTTCCAAAAAAAGACCCCCCACCGGCCCCCGCTTCCCCCTGCGCGGGCAGAGACACCACATCTGGTAATACTGTAGGCGCATTGTCCTTCCAGGTCTGTGGGCAGGAATCGGGTTGCCTCAATATTTTCCCTCGATGGATTCGGTTTCGGAGCGGTCGGCATCACCAGACTTTTTATTCTGGACCAAGGATGTCTGGGATGAGCTGAAGGAGCTCTAAATTTATCCCCATTCAACTGTACATAGAGCGCTTGCCTTCAATTGTTGCTGTGAATAGAAGAAGATAGCAGATTGACTGAGATAGTGCCCATTCATTAACATAGAACAATGGTTTAAATCTACAGGCACTTATCCAGTAGCTGATAAGGAGTTGATGATATGTCTTGGGAGTGAAAATGTAGTCATGCATGCCCCCTGTAAGAGAAACCAGGCAACTGCAGCTTCGAAACAAATCATGCATTCTATACCACTATAGCCATATATTATTTTTGATAATGAAATATAATAATAGCAGCGTTCTTTCTCATATCCAGTAGCTGTATTGATCTACACAGTGCATTACAGTAGTAGGTGCATCCTATTTCCATCTTGTGTCTTTGTTGTTCAGATTTCAAGATGCTTTATACAATCACTACAAACAGTCAGCAAGTAACAGCAATGTGTAAATCTCTCAATACTGATTATTATGAATTAGGATAATGTTGAATATAGACTCCATGGCTTTATTCAGCATTTTAGCTAAATTCAACTAGGTACTGTAGATTGTGTTGCTTTTGAATGAATTTTGAATTTCAAGGATGAAAAACAAGCTTAATAGGAAAGTGCAAGGTTAGAAATATTGATTTCACAAGACCTCTTCCTTTTTTACCAGGTAATGAGCAGCTGAGATTGCAGGCAATTGCCATCTTACACTCGTTGGCCACTTTATTAGGTAGACTGCTTGATGTTTTGTTGTCTTTTGCCTTATAAGATAGTCTTCTGCAGACCTTGATATACCGAGTGGTTTTGTGAGCTAACGGGGCATTTCTGTTATTTCAAACCAGTCCCTGACCCGTGGCATCAACAAGGCCTTTTATTTTCTCACAAAACTGCTACTCTTTGGACTTTTTAATCTGTTTCAAACCATGCTCTATAAATCCTAGACCCCACCTAATAAAGAGGCCAGTGAGCTTATCCACACAAGCAGTTGCTCATTGGGTGGCCATTTCTGCTCATGCTTTGTTCACAGGCTTTGTAGTTTTTATTCCAGATGTCATGGATGAAATTAGCAGCATATCAGTTCTGATCTACCTCATTGACATTGACATCTACATTTCATTTGATTTAATTAATGCTTTTTTTATCAACGAGTAAAACATGTTATGGGTTCACTGAACAAGGTCTCTTCAGCAGAGCCATTACTGTAGCTTCTAAATCGGCTTCATTTGAACTGTAGTAAACATTATTGCTTCACTAAATGTACTGTGGCTGGTAAATGATTTTATGAAAGCTGGTGTAATTGTCAACATGTGTTTTTGATGTCCCTTTTCTGCTTTTATTGTTTGTGTTGCAGGTTGTTGAGCTCATCTCTAGTGCTATTGGCGATTTAGTTCAAGGAATCTATTTTGAGATTTCCAGCAGCACAGAGGTAACGCTCACATTTATATTGATCTGGTCAGATTTAAAGCACTAGTGTCAGATGAAGAGTTTGTGGAGATCATAAAAAATGAAAAAATATGGTATTTATAGGGCTTTTTGTTGGCCAATTTAAAAGCCACTAGGTGAACTATGCACTTTTGCCTCAAAAGTCTTTTAACTGTGTAGTGTTTATCTTACGTTGTAAAGAGGGTGTTTCCAGCAGTGCAACTTAATGAATCAAAACATCAAACAAACCAATGTTATTAATAAAAGTATTTAACAAGATTTGTATGATATTTTGGCTACTACATTAATATGTCGTGTTCACGGAGGATAAATGTCTACTCTAGATAGTAAAGCAATAATGATTTTTTTACCTGTGGTTTCTTCATGTCTTTTGGCTTTAAAGGACAATAGCATTATTGAGGGGATTGACATTGGTACATGGGAGGAGCAGACGTTCCTGTCCCATGGCGCGCTGCTCGCCAAAAGCTGTCAGGCTGCGATGGAACTGGCCCGACATGACAAAGAGGCTCAGAGGCTGGCCTACAAGTATGGCAGGCACCTATCACTGGGCCACAAGGTATGTCTGGATGTGCTAACCCTGTGAAATAAAAGCTTGAATATTAAAACCATTGAATACTATCAGAGTTTATACGCCACTGTACCCTCACTGGACACTTTATTAGCTAAACTTTTCCAATTGATAAGGTAACAGTAATAGCGCTTAAACACAGCCAATCACAGAAAATCACATGTGAGGAAAAAGGGTGACTTTAAACAGTAAATTTAGCGTGTACTTAACAAAGTGAACAGTTACTGAATGTTGCTATTTACAGAATCATACTATACTGATGAAGCTGAAGACGTGCTTGTGAAAAATCTCAAATTGCTTAGAAATTGCATAGTATTTAACAGCCTTCAAATCACTCAAAGAACAAAGTTACAAAGGTTTATGTGACCCATCCAATTTGACACAACTCCAGATTGTCTCTACTGTACTTTTTCAAGTTTGGGCTAAAGTTACCACTAATGCTGGCACTACAAAAGTGTCCCATAATGATCGTAGTGACTGAACTGAGTAAGTGGGGCTCCTGCTGCGGTGGCCTGTAGATGTCAGTCTGCAGGCCTCACTTGCTGCAGGGGATCTCAGCATGGGCCAAAACGAGACGGGGCTTTTGAAGGAGAACCATCCTCATCAAACTCGCAGTATCTTCCAGCAGACTGCTCATTCTGACGCTCATTAAAGAGGTCAGTGAGAGTGGAGGCAGGATCAAGGCAAACTGAGACGTTCAACATTTGGGAACATGGTTGGTTTAGAATCACTGCCTGGAGTTACAAGGCCAGATGTACGTTCACTGGCCACTTACTTAGGTGGTTTGAGTTACTGTGGTCTCTATTAACTAAAGTCAGTGTGGCCATTTCACTCTGATTTCGAGCATGAACAAGGGACTTTCAACAGAAACTGGATATTCTATTGTTTTTAACTCATTCTCTGTAGAGTTTAGAGATGGCAATATCCGAGAGGCACCAACAACCACACCACATTTCGGAATCATGTAAATTTGAACATTTGTACCTAATTAAGTGAAGTTTGTGTATTTCTTTATTGTTCGCAGCTAAATTCCGATTTACAGCCCTTTGTGAAGAGTAGCCTTGTAGAGCCAGCGTTCAGTTTAAGTGCTGCGCCAGTGGTTTTCCATCGACAGATTGTTGGACAGGAAAGATGGCATCAGCAGCTGCAACAGGTAACTACTTGTTTTGAATATATTCATATCTGTAATGTATATAAATATATTAATATCTATAATGTATATAAAACTAGAAAAGTGTATTCTTGTTATTCCAATGATTTAGATTTTTGTATTTTATCATCATTCAAGGCAAAAGCTTCCTTTAATGTTTGGGTCTAATGTTGTTCAATTGGGAATTAATACAATTTGAGTCATTGTTGAAAGATTCTTGTTTTTGACTGCAGATTATGCTCATTTATTTCTATCCACAATTATAATCCACAAGTGATGATGATCTTTTCATTCTCTTCAAAAGGCAAAAACGTCAAGAAATCTGTTGGATTTCTCTAAGGTAAGGCCTCAAGTAAACAATTTGTTCTCAAGGTTTCTGTATTAGAAGCAGGAAAAATGGGAAGATTTGTAGATTTTAGCAAGTTTGTCCAGAGCGAGCAGTTCCAGACCACTATTTGGCAAGTGGTCATAATGTTTTGCCTCACGGGTGTATAAGGTCACTATACATCTTGGTTACAATGTTTTACTTGTCTAAATGACACTTCAAGCATAAAAAAATAGAAAACTTAGGTCAAAGTTGAGAGGTGATCTTTCCAAAGTCAAAGTGTGAGGGAATCTGGACAGTGATACGGGGTGTTGAGAGGAGGGGTCCGCCGGTGTTAGGGGGGTTATCTAGTCCTGCCTGAAACCAGAGCAGCACAGATTAGTTACTGCGGCCTATTTGTGGAGGAGACACTGAGGCTCTGAGACAGTGGTATTGTGAGAGAAACCCCTTCAGTCGAAAAGGGGACACCAGCAGAAGTTTGAGGCAAAAGTTTCAAGGAGTCAGAAGGTGGTGAAATTTGGAGCAAAGAAAATGACCAAATTTGGTACGATTTGGTGGTATAACACACATCCACAAATAATACACAATCTAAATCAATAGTTCTCAAATGGTCAACCAGGACCCAGAAATATAGTATCAAGTTAAGCCTAAAGATTGTTTTAACAGTGAGACACCATTTAAAATTCATGGACCTAGAAACTCCATGACACTGTAAAAATGTGTCATAATTAAATGGTCTGGCATAAAATTGGGTACCACAATCAGACCAGATGAGAATAAATGATTTCCTGTTGTTTAAAATTGCTGAGCTAACAAATGCATTAAAAATAAGAAAATCTCTTTAGATTGGGCTATTAAATACTAAACAGCTGCTACGAGCTAAGGTGATGTAAACTATGGGCAAATATGTCATTTCTAAATTAAATAAGCAGTAAATAAAATAGCTTTGGCATCTGTATTTTTTTTACTTTAGGAAAGGCCTGTAGGGCTAACCACCTCCAGAATTCATGAGGTAAAATGCCCTGAGCTAAAACATGTCTCAACGCAGCAACAGCCAGACAAATGGAGACAAATTCTGTCTGACAAAGCCTGTGTATATTTTTTGTAAATGACAAATACAATTCACCTCTTGAATAACATTTGGTAACGTGATCAAATTCATTGTTTTTAGATTAATTAGACGAGGGGAATACAAAAAATGATGTAAGTAATAATTTAAGAGATTCTACGCAGCAGTTTTCTATTTAAATACAACTGATTAAGTGTGACTTTTTCCATTGTAGCTGAAACTGCCTTTAGTGGTATCACAGTCACCATGAAAACCTCTATTCAAAAGCAGATTTGAGTGTTGCACAATCCTATGACATGATCAGACTTTGTCTTGCTGCCAACTATGTGATGACAATTGAACCAAATGACAAACTAACATTAACATTAACATTCTTGTGCCATTTTTCTTTTACAGCTTTTGGCCACAGTGAAGTCGGACAAAGGCGTGAGCTCGGCCCTGGACTTATGCTGTTACCATAGTAACAAGGCTCTGGAGGCCATCCAGGCTTTCCCCGCCTCCGAGGCTCGATCCGCCCTGGAGAACATCGCCTCAGCCGTCACCAAATTATAACCTGGACACAATACACAGACGCGAAAATACACAGAGACTCTCAAATACTGGTGCTTCACATGTGTAGCAAAGACTGGAGCCTTTGTCTACTGCAAAATTACAAATAAACATTTGTGCCTCAGGTGAAGAAGAAACTGCCCGGCTCGCACATGTTATAAATAAAGTACATTTCTTCAGTTTTACATCATCTGTTTTCTCAAAGATGATTTCTCTTTCTTGTGCTGTATGTGTGTGATGCCAAGCTACATTTGACATTTTGGCATAATATCTTCAAATAAAAGTCAAGTTAATTACCAGTTGTCTGGAACATAAAGAAAGTGAAACATTAATAGAATTTGGGTTGATGCTGGTGTTGTTTACCTCAACTCACTCTCTTTAAACACAGTGCTATAAAACTGTCACAGTAAGTTAACATAATTTGATGCTCTTTAAACAGAAGAGAAGTGAGTGACACAAATATAAAGTAACGCCACTTCATTACATCTGCCCCAGTCCTGTGAGTAAAGTCAACCCAGGGGTGGGAAAAGGTCACAGAGCCTCTCCCCTTCACCCAGCCAGCAGCACATTGAAGCTCCGCCAAGCAGTAATTATTAATGAAGAGACCTGAGCAAATGGACAGGAAATGCAGAGGTATTGATCGGGCCGGCTGCCCTGCTCCAAGCCCCACACACTGGCGCCAGCCTGGTGGCCTGTGGTTTCCCAGGCTGATGTCTGCTGAGAGGGGACAGTGGAGGTGTGAAACCAGGCCACTGCTGGAGCAGCCTGCCACCACCCGCTACACCTGAAGGACAGGGCAATGGAGATGGCAGCAAGAAATGGAGAAACTTTACTACGATCAATGAGGGTGATTATTGTCCATATAGTGAAAATCTGTGTCAAAACAATTACAAAAACAAGTTAAAAAAAAGAACAGTATCAAGGAATAAAATATTAGTGGGCTGTTTGATTAGTCTATAATATATGTTATATAGCCAAGAGCCAAAACATGTTTTTATTCATTCATTAATAAATTTCTGCTTGTTCCTGTTGCAGATGACAAGAGGCTAAGTGGTTGCTGGGCTGACAGAGAGATATAGACAAATTAACTTAACTAGGGTTTATTTGTGGACAGTTCTTCTAACAAATGTATAGTTTCTAACAAGAAGGAAGCTGTAGAGAACCCTCCATAACACAGGGAGGACATGCAAACTGGATTGTAAAAAATATATCATCTTATCCTATACTATCTGCCCCTGTTCTATGATAAAGTATAGGTAAAGTAGGTAATCTGTAATAGTTATTATTTTACTTTAGTCCCTCCCTTGGCCTCTACAGCAACATCAGATCATAGTTTGTAGGTAAGCACCTTGACCAGTAGTAGTCAAGTTTTTGACAGCCCACAAACTCTTGATTTGATGTTGCAGTAAAACTTGACTTCTATTGGTCAAGCATTTTTAAATGTTTTAGCAATTTCTTGTATTAGGAAATCTCCAGACAATACAGCTTTCATTTCAATGATGTGCAGCATTTTCCATTACACTTAAAAAGTAACCCTTCTCGTAGCTCTGCAGTGAGTAAAATCTACCAATGATTATACACACAACAGTAGAGACGTGACAGTGAAAACACTATAGACTGAGTTTGATGGTTGGTGCCATAAAAAAGTGACGAGAGGCTGAACTATTTCTAAAACAAGCTCCTTTTCTGTACGTGTTTGTACGTCGTCCACTTCCTCCTGTGTTTTTCTTTCCACTGTTTGGGCTTCCTGGGTACAGCGAGGTACAGCATGTGCCAGGGAAAGCCTCAGGCCCTTCATAAAATATTCAGCCTCGCCGTGAGCAGACATGAGCAAAGTTACATGGAAAGTTAAAAGGACCAAACAAGGAAGGAGACTGGGGCACTGCCAGAATGACAAATATAGTTTTGAACCAAACTTTTTTCAAAAATAGATGAGGTCTGGTCTGTGCAATGAAAGTGTTGCAAAGATGCTCCCTGAAGAAATCAGCAAGACACTGCAGTGGAATATTTGATGGGATTAATATTTTCACATCAAACGGTGAACAGACTTGCTCCAGTCGTGAAGCTACAACTGTTTCATGCAGCACAGAGTCATAATAAAAAAACTTACTCAAGTAGAAGTCAGAAAGTGGTCATCAAGTGTACAATTTTGTTGGCACTTGTTGAAAAACTAGTAGCCTACAATTGGACTTGAAAAAATAAAAACATATGACACATGTACAAAATCACTACAATCAATACAAACTTTTTTTTACAGTGTAAGTGCAAAAATACTTGAGTAACTAAACTAGAGTAAAAGTAACTATGTATGTATGTATGTATGTATGTATGTATGTATGTATGTATTTATGTATGTATGTATGTTTAACTTGTACCTCTGCTGACAACACATTCATTTTTTGAGAACTTCTCAATGAGCCCAAATACAAGCAGAAAAGGGAAGGTTGGAGTTGTGTCAGCTATATGTTGTGCACACAGCAGAAACTTAACTCTGTATTTGCTTACAGTTTCCAGCGCTGAGAGTCTTGGGTATCAGGAAAGCACGCGTTGGCAGGACTGGAAGCAAAACATGAGGTGGGTAACAGTGGCCGTGGTGTGCCCAGACGAAGCCTGGTGTAATTACAGGAGGGTCCAGTGGAGAGAGTGGGTCAGCACAGTCTCCATTACATTCATAGACAAACACACAATAATAATATGAACGCAGCCTGTGTGAGGGACCACACGTCTGTCTGTCTGTCTGTCTGTCTGTCTGTCTGTCTGTCTGTCTACAATGTGACAAATAGGACAGACAACGCTCAAGATCAAACACACTGTAAATGTATCCTGTTGTATACTCACTGAAAAAAAGCCTTTGCAGCCATTGTCAGAAATCATTACGATCTCAGTAAATCAGCTGATTCTTTGATTTTTCAACAGTGATATCTCCCCAATTATAAGAGTTAGTACATTTCTTTCTGATCTGCTTCAATGCAAATGTCTAAATATTTCAACGATTTACTTTATTTTTGGATGAACTGACAGACATCAGTAATGTCCTGCAGTCGAATAATTGGTGAAATGTCATGGTAAATTTCATGCCTGGAAATGTATCCAAAGATTTGTAAGTGAAGTTAAAATAATATCCTCAGTAGATCTCTCTGACCCTATTATAGGCAGTATGTAAATGACTAGATATGTGAGTATGGAGCGGTATTAATATATCCATTTGTCATCTCCTCAATGAGCTATCAGTAAACACCTGCTAATATCATCTTATGGCTGACAGTGATGGGAACAGTATGGCTGATTGTCCTCATCGACACAGATGAGCATATTGGCAAAAAATGACACTTTAACGAGCTCTTCCCAGGTTTAAGTACTGTGTGCCGGCCCCTCGTCGGTAGCCCTCGCCTAACTGACCCCGGCTCGTGCTTCCACCTCGCGCACAGGGCCCGCGCGCTTCATTGGCTGACAGATCAGACTGCCATGGAGACAGCTCATTAGTCGAATAATGAGAATCACACCAGCCACACATCGCCTTGTTATATCATCTCGGTACGGGCATTTGTGACTGCGGGGACAGAACATTGGGTGCCCGTGTGTGCATTAAATAACTGGTGATTAATGCGGAATTACGAGAGCTGACTAAAATCTCTGTTCATGTTAGAAAACTATTAAACCAGTTAGACCCGATCTGTCTGCTTAGACATATAGCTGTATCAGTTGTAGTGTGTACTATGCAGCTTAGCCTATATTACCACCAAATGGAGACCTAACTGTTATTTGCCAGAGGATATATAGTCTACTTTAGGTTCATTTTTAAATTTGTACAAACTAGAATTATATAAGCCCCCATTTCAAGTGAGTCTGTGCTTATGATGGAGTGCTGTTATTGATGTACTGATTGATTGACTGATTGGAAAGTCTTCCCCAATAGCACGAGCTCAACCTAACAATTGAGCTCGTGCTATTCCCTTTTGATTCCACTTGGGGGCAATGTTGGCTACAGATTGTGAGTGATGTAGTTATTGGGAGCCTAAATGGTAAAAAAAATAATTCATGACATTCTTTAACATATAGTCTTGCGTGTGTCAATAGACAGTACTGTCTGGATTCATGCAAAAGACCTCTGTTCATAATGGACCTTCAGTAGCTGTTTTTGAGTTGGTAATTCAATGTATAACTTTATCAAAACATTTGTGGAAAGAGTAGAAAAGGGTTGTTTTTTTAATTAGACAGACACAGTCCATCACAAGTCCAGCGTTCTTACCACTCACTAAGTTATTGTTGTAACAGAGCTTGACAGTCTGTATGGGAGTGCATGTGCATATGTGCATCTAGTGCTTGTTAATCAATGACTGGGTTCAGCTGTGCAGAGCAGTGTGGCGCTGGTTGAGGTATACTTTGATGACTTTAATGTTTTGAAAAAATATATAGAAATATACATGTTTAAACATTTGACTGATTTGTGTGAGTGTTTAAAATTGTGGAAGATATAAATGTTTGAAATTGATGAATTCTTGACCTATACGTGACTCCATTCGCTCCCATTTGAAATAATGCTTTGATTTATATTTTTAATATATTTCATTTTAAGTAATGCCAATAAAGAGCAATTTTTTGTTTTTGTTGTTGAAGTTTTATTTTATTGTTATTGAGTTGAAAGCTGCAGAAAAAACAAAAACGGATTATAAACCGCATGGAAAACTAAAAGTGGTTGCGTTGAACGCTGCAGTTGTTCCCGTATTGTCCTGCAGCAGTCTGCTCTTCTGTCTACAGTAGCTTCTCCTGCTGGAGCGCTGTCTCCACAGCTGCGCGGAAGTGACACAGTACGCGCCCTACGTCACGTCACGCGAGACGGCGCTGAAGCCGAGGGAGAAAAACATCAACAACAAGAGCCGTTTCTTCAAATATATCACTGTGACAGCTATCTGAAAAGAAAAGCATGTCGACTATAGTCCCAGTGGGTCGTGTTGATCTGTAAAGGTGAGCTCAGACGCCGGTCACGCGTGTTTCTCCGTGACTTTCAGCAAAAGGGGCACTGTCCACGCAAACAGTGCCGCGTCATAAAAATCTTCCATAAGATGTACTTGAGTTACAGTGGATTGGTTTTCTCTTCAAAGCGTCTCGTAGATGCTGCAGTAAGTTTGTGCTGAGTTGATCAGAATGTTTCGGCCACTGCCGCTTTGTTCTGCGTTGCGTTTAAAGTCATGGGCGGAGGAATGAGGAAATAGCCTGTTTAATGAGGAATACATAAGGAGACGGAGTTGTTCACAGTAGAGAGTCAAAAAGCATAGTTAATTTCACATTATAGATCGAGTTGACAAAGCGTGACACTGTAGAGCCTGTGATTGTGTGCAACTGAGACCTCTAAACACATCCACCTGAACAAATAAATGGCAAATATTGAAAACATGAATAATCTCACATTTATTTATTGATTTTTGCCAATTAAAATAGACCAGGTTTGACTTGTTTTTGTTGTGTTTAAAGTGACTAATATGTGGTTTTATTTTGTCAGTTTGAGAAAGAAAATGGTTGTTGCAAAAGTCTTAATAAAATGCAAAACAATCTTGACAATTTCTGTCTGTAGACCCAGCATGCACATGATGTTAAGGACAAAATGGATGACTTTGCAACTGGTGGGCCACCTGACAAACATGGAGGAGAACGTCCAGGATCTACTGAAACTACAAAACGGTTATCAGCGGAAAAGGAGCAGTATATCTGCAAAAAGAGGCCAAGAAGGATCTCCAGCCAGGTACAGTATAGTATAGTAAATAAGCCATTATTAAAGTATTAAATAATACATGTCGCTCCATAAATATATATTTTTTGTATTTAGATGCGACAGCACTTAGTAGATGAGACCACAAGACATGAGCCTTTATGTCTCACAACTGGAGAGAAGCGAGGATGTGTCTCGGACAGGTCCAGAGTGTCCTACAGAAAACCTCTGTTTGGGATTTCTCACAGAATCTCAGAGAAGAGGAACACCCCGGGTCTGGAGCAGCAGGTGGGACAGAGCTCTGTGAACCTGCTCAACAGCATCCTCTCATCCAAGCTCCAAGGCTCAGAGGAAAATGGCTCGCTGGACGGTATCTCTACCACAGACTCAAGTCAGAATTTAAATGAGACTAGTCTTTATCCATTAATTGAAAAGATGTTTTTTATTCTTAATACCCTCAATTCAAGTGTGACACAGCTACACAGCAAAGTGGACCTGTTAACTCTTGAAGTAATGCGGATAAAAAAGCAGATCAAACCGGCTGAGATGGTGATGGAGTTTCAGCCTCCTCCTGAGTATCTGCTTACGAGTGATGAGCTAAAGCAGTTGATGGAGCAGACGTCCAATGCTGGGGAGCTTGGGTGTAGGTTACTGGTGCATCTCTTTCCTGAACTGTTCAAAGCAAAGGAGTGTGCCCATGACTGCTTAGCGAGCAAGCAAACACTTGAGTCTCTTCATCTGCAGCTGATCCGTAACTATGTGGAGGTATGCTATCCTTCAGTGAAGAGCAACAGTGTTTGGCAGGAGGAATGTCTCCTTCAGATTAATGACTTCTTTAATCGCTTTTGGGCGCACAGAGACATGGAGAGTGCTCGACAGCTCAGGAAGCAGACAATCACAGGTGTTGGAGTAAAGGCTGAGCAAACCTACCGTTTAATAAATGAGCAGGGTATAGAAATGGAGGAGCACTTGTCGTCAGATAATCAGCACAGTGTCGCTGACTCAGATCTGGCCTTTAATGCTCAGTCCACTGAGGAGCTGGATGAATGCTCCAGTCCTGAGGACTTTGTTATTTTTCTTATGCATCGTCTCTTCCCAGAGGTTTTTGAAGAAGGAAAAATACCAGAAGGTTCCAGCAGTTTCAAAAGTGTGGGACATCCAATCCTGGACTCTGACAAGATGGACATTATTAGAAAGTATATGGAGGCGAATTTCCCTGATGTGCCTGAAGACAATTGGCTGCAGGTGTGTATTCAGCATGTGGAGGACGCACTGGAGGGTCCTCACAGTAATGGTAACATAAGTGAACCTGACAATGTCAATGATGAAAGCTTCTGCCTTGTTAATCCTTCTGAAGATGTATCTAAAGTTTCTAGGACAGGTGATTGTGAAAGGGCAAGCCGAAAGTCTAAAAAGTCCCTCCTTACACCTGTGGATTTTGACAATCTGGAGATTCCTTTGCCTGAATTTGCTGTTCCGCAGGAGTACCTTTTAACAAATGAGCAGCTAAAAATCAATTATGAATGTAGCTTGTCTATTGGAAACTTTGCTTCTAGACTTTTGGTGCTTATGTTTCCAGAGCTTTTCACTCAGGAAAACACCAGGAAGCAGTACAACTGCAGTGGCTCACTTGGCAAAAAACAGCTGGACCCAGTCAGAATAAACCTGATCCGCCATTATGTGCAGTTACTCTACCCGCAGGCCAACAATGACCGAGTCTGGATGTTGGAGTTTGTGGGTAAACTCGATGAGAGATGTAGAAGACGAGACACAGAGCAAAGGAGATCGTACTTACAGCAACGCAAGGTTTATGGTCAGGAGGTGGACCAGGACTTTTTCTGTCACCTCAACCAGCTCAGTGCAGATAATATCAGAGAAGAATCAGATATTCCGTCTTTACCCCCAGAAAAAAGTAGCAAAGACTTTTGTAAAATACCTTTAGATGAACTAACTGTGTCCATACCAGACTTCTCCATCCCTCCTGTGTACTTGCTCTCTGATGCTGAGGTGAGAGAGATAGTGCAGCAGAGTCTGTCTGTGGGAAACTTCGCTGCTCGGTTATTGGTGCGTCTGTTCCCTGAGCTCTTCACTCAGGAGAACCTGCGGCTGCAGTACAACCATTCAGGAGCCTGCAACAAAAAGCAGCTGGACCCGGTGCGCCTCAGACTGATCCGTCACTATGTGGAGGCAGTGTACCCTGTGGAAAAGGTGGAAGAGGTGTGGCACTATGAATGTGTGCCAAGCATTGATGAGCGCTGTCGGCGTCCCAATCGCAAGAAGTGTGACATTTTAAAGAAGGCCATGAGGTCGAGCACTGTGTCCTAGTAACAAAACATTACATTTTAACATTTCTGTCATACAACCTTTGCACAGTATATAAGCTGAAAACACTTTGAATTTTTACAAGCTGTCCAGTAGGATGTAGCCAAGCTGTTACATGTTTCAATACTTCAGTCGTTATCTACAGCAGTAGATGCTGTAATTTTATCTGTAGTCTTATTGTCACTTAAAGAGCCTCTATTTATATGCCAAAATAGCTTATTTCACATACTTTGTTCATAGATGTTGTAGCCTTAATAACAATATTAATAGCTACTAGTGATAGAGTACACATGTATTAACAAAGATATTTCCAGTGCAGTAACTGATGTAGCATTGTGCCACCACTGTTTTAATAACAATGTGCTTATGTTAAGCCTTCTTATAGAAGTTTATATTAAAATACATGACTATTGTTCATGATAACCTATTTCTAATAAAACCACAATTGAAAATACTGTATTTTTACTGGGTGTGAAATGACTTCAAAACAATGGAGACTCCATGATCCATAACAGTCTTGTCTTTAAGCAAAATGTTATTGTCTTTATTTGCACAAGTCTAACAGTAAAACAAAAATCATACCCAATAGCATTGGTCATGCAACTATAAATATCTATTTAACTTTAGTGTAGCTTGCATTTCAATACCAGAGTAGAAAATGAGTAGGCACCTGTTTGATGTTTTTCCCATGTAAAGTTCATGATTTTAAAGCTTCATCCTTCGAAAGTTCAAGACATTTCCAGCGCCTTAAAGCAACTTTCTGTTTTTCTGTGTGACTGGACTCGGCAAAAACCTTTTTAAGCACAACTCTCATCAATGTAACAGTGTTTGAGTCTCGATTCTCGGCCAATATCAGGTCTAAGGTGTCCCCAACTTTAACCTAAAGTGATAGAGAGGTACACTTTTTATCATGAAGTTAAAAAAACACTATTGGACAAATATGTTTTAATTATACAGCACTTACCGATTTACTTTTCTTGATAAGTTTTTGCCCATTTAGTCTGAGTTTATTGCTGTAGAAGGCATCTTCAATTTTGCTGTTGTAAAGGGAAGAAAAAAACACTATTAGACACCAAACTGATTATGAAAGTTTGCAATATTACTATCAAAACTAAATAGTGGCCCATTAGGGGTGAATAAGATTAGTATTTTGAACATGAACATCGGAGCATTGATTGCAGTAGTCTTCTGGGTAACACCAAAAGTCCTGTATAAAGTGTAAGACTCACTTGCGAGCCATGTCCAGTCCAGCTTTCATAATGATGTCAAATCGAAATGACTGTACATATTTCTCCATATCTTTATAGTCCTTAGGTACATTTGGATCCTCCACCACATCCTCTTCATAGTCGCTGTCCTCTGGGTCTTTTTCATCTTCTTCCTCCTCCTCCTCCTCCACCGGTCTTGTACGACTGAAGCTTTTTTTCTTGCTACTTTTAAACCTTAAATGATGAACCGGCAAACCCCTGGTCGCCTCTCTGCCTCGAAGGGTTGGTCTATGAGAGTTGAGAGCAGGGAAGACAGAGCAGCCCCATAGTTGCCGGGTGTGGATAGTCCTAGGACACCACTCGGTGTGTCTCATCCCATAGCCAACAGCCAACAGGTGACGAGGATTGAACCTTCCCAACTGCCTCATCACAAGGGCATGAACTACCAAACTCTGCATGTTGGAGCTCCACTCGGTCACTACAACAAAAGATGGTCACCACGTTATGCAGATAAACTACATCTAAATATTTCATTTTCAAAATAAGCCTTGAATAAGCATCAGTTTTTAATGTGTATTATTTATGACATCCATACAAAATACAAGACAGCAATATGATCAAATAAATACATAAAGTAGCCGCTAGTAATATTTTAGTTTAGCCAAAGCTTGTGTTGTGTTGTGACACCGGACGTTGGGTGAGCTTGACACTAGCTGCAACACAAACGGTTCAAATAAGCTACTCAATTTCTGTACAATGTGTTCTTATTGTAAAATTGTCATATATGCCACTATAAATGGTTGGTATTTTATTTTTATGGGATTTTTTTGCAGATAAATGTCTCGTGTGCTCAACTTGATCTAAATCTTGTCTGAACTAGCATAATCTGTCGACTTTGTAGCACTTAGCTTAACAGCCCAGGTCACTAAACGTTTGACCTGTCATTGCACGGCTTTTGCCGTAATTTATTCTGAATATTAAGTTGATCATATTTAGCTATTTATGATAAACTCACAATTGACTTACCTTTCATCGCCTCCTGTACTGGTCTGCCTGGTTCGTGACTGTATGGTATTTCTTCAAAGTAATGTGCTGCCATCTCTTGTACTGGAGGAAAACAGCATATCATAGTAAAAATACAATAGGGAAAACAAAGAGAAAATAGCCACAAATCTGCTTGTTTTTTATGTAAATCTAGTTGACTTAGACAATAAATGACAATTGTTTTGTTTGTTTTCAGCCACCACAAAACACAAGTTACCATTGCCCCAAATGAGTGTCAGGCTCCACACTTCATTTTGCACTATGGAAGATATGACTAACCAATTTGATTTGATATAGTAACGAGTCTGTTATCTAATACTAAATATGTCAGATAAAATACAAAATTGGAATCTTTTGACTAAATGTGTGTTTCTTTGCATCCTTACTGAACAAGACTATGAAGAGGCACATTTCAATCCTTCTTCAGCGGTTGGCTTCACCACCCGGTATGGAGATTCACATAAATTACCCTCAAGTTTTTTTTGTTGGATGCCCTTGTTGATGCAACCTTCACTAATTATCCAGGCTTTGCACTGGTGCAAGAATATACAACCTTTTGACTAGTGTTTATCAGTAAAAATGTCACATTTCTACAACTGCACAGCACATTGGTAATGCTATGATCAGGACTTCAGGGTCAAGCAAGGGTAATGGGTGAAACTGAGTAGCCTAGACAAAAGGTTATCTCAAGTGTGTTGATGGAGACATAGCCTGTAACATGTCTAACGGTTAGCGACTAGACACTGGGTCTGTAGTATGTAATGTTTAAAAACTAACCCAAATCAATAATTGAACATGGTAATATCAATTTACTGTTTGCCTGTTTTAGCTGTTACCATGGAGGCTCATCTATTATTAACCATTTGGGTGTCTAGTTTTTGCCCTCAGTGTATTTTGAGCGCAGTTTTGACGCGTCAGTGGATGTTATTGTTAGATAATAGCAAATGGTTAGGGTGAAGAAGAAGTTTAGGCTTTGCTAAATGGGCTGTGAAATATGTAAAACTATCTTATGTTTCTGATGGAGGGGCCTCAAGTCAAATCGGCGAAGGACAAAGGAGGAAAAACTGTGAGGTTTAGGGTAGCTTCTGCAAACAGCGGCCGTGTGTTGACAGAGGTGTTCAAGGATGAAACAGGCTGGACTAGGTCGGTGGACTCAATGGACTCTGATGGTACAAGCAGCCCGGACACTGAAACAGACACTACCCTGCCGCCAAGCGAAACCAACAGTCATCTGAATGGACTGATGGTGGAACAACCCGCTGTGGACGAGAGCGGCTCCGAACCTGATGACCTGCTGCTCTACGCCAGTGCCAAGAGGGAGATGTTCTTCACCAACAAACGGATCAATATCTGCAGCAAGAATGGGACCATCAGAGGAGTGAGGAATAAAGTGAGCGCAGGTCAAGTGCTGTTCAACAACCTGTCCAGCATGTACACTGTAAGTAACATCGAAGCACAATTAGACCTATGTCGGGTGTTTTGGCAATCCTGTCAACATGTATATATATGTAATTTTATTATACAGAAGGTTGTATCAATATTTTTTCATTTATATCAATATGCTGTGATATGTGTGGATATGAAAGGTGAAAGTTCATAGGGACAACTTCTTTGGTTTTTGGAGAACAGAAAACCATAAGCGTTGTAAATCAATATGCTACCTGTAAGCACTGGAAATCTAAATCTATGATGTATTATTCCTCTTTCTTAGGGCAATCCTCGTCATCAGAAAAGAAGACCTTGGGAAAAACAGTAAAAAACAAAACAAAAAAACTACGCTCCGGCTTTAAAGACTTTTGTGTGTATTGTTGTCTTCAATGGTGTGCTAGGCTTAATGGTGTATGAATTTGAAAGTGTTTCCGTACCATTTTTTGTATTTTTATATGATTTGTACAGTCTGTGATGGGGTATATTTTAAAAATTGTAATAATCATCACTGCAGTTTGAGACATGCTCTTCATGTCTTATGTGCATTTCTTATGGTCTAATAAAACCCACACTGAAAATGCATCATGGTCTTAAATTGGTTGTTTAAAGTCTATCCCATTTAGTCAAGTAGAATTACTTTATAATCCAAATATTGTCCGAGGTAGTAGGCTTACTTACTTCTTAAGGTGAGACTGCAGGTGAATAGGGGGAAACGGTCAATTCAGTGATATCAAATTGAAACTTTTCCTGTAGATTATTTATTACACAAATATAAAAAAAAAAATTGGGCTTTTTATGTGTACAAATTACCAAAATTGTATAAATTTTCATGAAACAAAATCTCAATGATTGATAGAGCCAGGTTCAAATGTCTGGCTTTATCTTGTAGACATATTAGATGCAAAAAAATGACAGAGGGTTTTTTATTTAGTCTTTGAGTTGCAATAAATACAGCTTTTTAGATAACAGCAAATCCTTCTGTAAAAAGTTGTAAAAAATATTGTTATGTACGGGACTGGAAATGACATTAAATTGAGCTGTTTGCACATTAGAGTGAGATAAATTAGATCTACCATATTATGATGCAGGTTGATTGAATAAATAATATAAAGACTTTAAGGTGAAGATTTGCTTTGCTTCCAGTTGCCCCCCACCCCCCTGATCACCTGCCTTGTTCAGAGTCAGCACCATGCACGCAGGCTCACGCACGTCTCTGCAGTTCCACACAACCCACCGACGACGCACGCTATCGGCCACTGAACACACGACTGGCCCCAGAGGAAGAGCGTAGTTTGTAATAACGAGCTTCTAACAGCTTCACCTCAGATCAAGTTACTGCGGCACTGACACCACCACCTAGAAGACAGCTAGGATGCGGCTTTTCTGAGAGACACACCCCCGTATTTAGCATCTTCCAGTCGCCGGAAAACATCTGCTTTTTTGTGGGGACTAATACCCTCGATAACACCATGCTTCCGTCGGGATGCTTTTGGTGCACTTGACTGGAAATTATGTGATTTACGGCTGTCAAATGTCTCGCGTTGCTTGAGGTAGTAGCATAGTAAACCCCCCCCCTTATTCCACGCCCTATTGTTTTATAGTCTTGGCTGTGGACCATGTCCCCTCCAGCCTCGGCAGCGACGACCACAGAGACCAGCACAACCACTGTTTTCGAGGAGGACACCAGAGAAGAGGTAGGCTACAGTTTGTTTTTACACCGTCCTTACAATAAAAAGGCTTCATGGCGACGTTGTTTGTCTTTCGCAGAGCTTTGTGGATCAATGTGTTGGGGTAAGACATGCAGTCGGTTGTGATGTTGCCCTTTATGTGTCTTATTAGTTTAGGAGAGAATGACAGATTATTAATTTATATTATTAACGTGAAGGGACAGCCTTTATCTCATCTGATGGTAGGCCTATTAGCTATTGTGTGCCCACATCTTTTTTTCTACTAGCTTTGTGTTGGTGTGCTATTTACTTATAGGCACGCAGTGGTAGCTGAATGAAATTCACCTTGTGTAGTGTTTTTAGCTTTAATAATTTAATTGAATAATAAGAAACAGGAACTGTTTTCATAACATTGGTGTGTTCTGTTTCTGCTCCACAGCAAAAACCCCTTAAACAATCCCTGAGCAAGTCACTGTGCAGAGAGAGTTTCTGGAAATGCCTGATCCTGTCCGTCCTCATGTATGGCTGCATGGGAGCCATGGTCTGGTGTCATGTGACCAAGGTGACCCGGCTCACCTTTGACAGTGCGTTCAAAGGGAAGTCCATGATGTACCATGACAGCCCCTGCTCGGATGGTTACATCTACATCCCTCTGGCTCTGCTGGGCATGTTGTACCTGGTCTATCTGGTGGAGTGCTGGCACTGTCATGTCAAAAATGAACTTCAGCACAAAGTGGATGTGGAGGGCATCTATGAACGCATCCAAAGAATGCAGCAGGCCAAGCCCTGTATTTGGTGGAAGGCAATTAGTTACCACTATGTCAGACGAACTCGTCAAGTCACTCGCTATCGCAATGGGGATGCCTACACCAGTACACAGGTTTACCATGAACGAGTCAACACACATGTAGCAGAGGCTGAATTTGATTACACTCACTGTGCAGTCAAAGATGTTTCAAAACAGCTGGTCGGTTTGGAAAAGTCTGCTCTGACCAAGATGCGTTTTACAAAGTGCTTTAGTTTTGCCAATGTAGAGTCAGAGAATTCATACCTTACACAAAGAGCAAGATTTTTCACAGACAATGAAGGCCTGGATGACTACATGGAGGCGCGTGAGGGCATGCACCTGAAGAACATTGACCTAAAGGAATATGTTCTTGTGCTGTCTGACCCGGAGCACCAGCCCTGGTACCTGTCCCAGTATGTCTTCTGGTTCGCCTCTTTCTTCACTTTCTCCTGGCCCCTTAGAGTCTTCACAGAATACCGCACTGCATATGTCCACTATCGTGTTGAAAAGCTCTTTGGTCACGATTATGTGCCTGTGACTCCATGTGATGAGCGTCCATACTGGCGCCGGATCCCTCGTGTTAACACCATAGACAGCACTGAACTGGAGTGGCACATTAGGTCTAACCAGCAACTGGTGCCCAGTTACTCTGAGGCGGGCCTCATGGAGCTGGCCCAGTGCCCGTCCAGTTTCAGTGGAATCCGTCAGAACTGTGAGCGCTGCCACCGAGCCATCAGCTGCTCTTCTGTGTTTTCCAGGAGTGCTCTGAGCATCTGCACCGGGGCCAGCTCCAGGATACCCTTCAGCGGGAGTCGCTTCTCTTTGGCGCGGCGCTACGGCTCTCAACGCAGCTGCTTCTGGAGGAGCGGCAGTCTGGGTGACCCGGAGAGCCCCAGTGAAAACACCCGGTGTCTGTCAGAGCGACTGACCACAGATGACGAGGAGCCCCCGGACTATAACGATGCTCTATGTTATCCAGTGCTCATTGTCCACTGCAGCGAGAACTGCCACAACCACAGGTCCTTCCACAGAAACGGCTCCTGTGTCGAGACGTCACTATGATTATACAGTGACATAACTAGAATTATCTGAACATAGTGTGCAAAATCCAAATCCAAAAGTGTGGACTGCTGTCTGAATGTTTGAATCACCAAAGTAATAATATTGATCAATGCATTGTGGATACAAACATATTAAAGTTGCTTCCACTGAAAAACATCAGACAACATGACTGTTAGACTGTACATTACTGGTACTGCTTTAGGTGTTGTACAGTGAGCGTGAAAGTGTATCTGCCTCTGCAGTTACCTCATGTACTTTTTGGGATCACAGACATAAAAATTTCTCACTTCAATAGCAGCAGGGTGAGAACTCAGATTAAGGTGCATACTGTAGGAGTGACTTAAGTTGGTTGTCATGAAAAGCAATAATCAGAAATTATATTTCAAATAACTTCTGATTTTCTAAACACGTGATAATCCCCAAATTCATTCTTTTTTGAGGACGGATGACTTTGACTTGAGTTGCTCAATGCCTTTGGACAAATACCTCTCTTTGTTGTAGCATCATTTCGTCATGTGGTTTTGTTGCAGTCTTTTTTAACTAAATGTAAAATGAATGCAGTGACTGCTGACTGTTGGTGCTAAATGGTACCTCAACTTCTCTTTTGGGCAGTAATTTACATCTAAACCAAATGTTTACAGCTGATGCACATGCAGCCTGCATCATATCACCACAAGAAATGTTATTGTAAGTCATATCACACGTACCTTTACATCTTGTGTGGCCAGACATTATTAAAGATGTTTACATAAAATTTTCAGTACACTTGAAAAGTTATTAGTCAAAATAATCAAGCTGTTAATGTGTATTCAGTAGCGAAAAGGCAATGAAACCTTCCATGGATTATAATCAAAACACTCAAAACTACCAGCTTCAATCAACTTTGTTTTGTGCGTCTATAGATCTGTAATCTTAATCTGTAAAAAGCATTATTTCACTCTCACGCTGGACAAACCCAGCACATCAATGTGGACCATTGAGTAGCTGTCTGATGTTCATTTGTTCAGATTAAATTTTCAGATGAATTAATGCAAGGATGTGAATGCATAATGCCAATATATATGTTTTATACTACACATCTTTTTGTGTGCATCTACAAAGTACATATTGTATTTGATTGAGTTATTTATTTCTCTACTGTAGTATCAGTATTATGCACTTGGATGTTAATCTAGACATTTTGAATTGTAGAAAAACTGAATGTTGATGTAGTTAAAGTAATACATATGTATTCCTACTGATAAAATGACAATTTCTCAAAGTTACAATACCTTCTACAGCTTAATCAAAAAGATTGTATACATTTCTTGATTACCTAACTGTACTTACATTTATCTATGCTGGCAACAAAATAAACAGTGCAATAAACCTGTGTGTGCTGAAAACATTTTCTTCAGAATCAGAAGCCAGAAAAGAAAAAAAAATAAATATATATATATGGTCTGTGAATCCTCTCCAGTCCTGTGCGTGGCGGTGGAGCGCTGTTTTACTGAGGGCGCACACCCGTGAAAGAAGAAGCACACGTGTTTCTCCTAAGTGTCAACATCATGGGGAAGAGGAGGCAGAACAAGTCTATTTTCACTAATCTGTCCAAAAAACAGAAGAAACACTTAAAGGAATTTGGAGAAGAGCACCCCTTTCATGATGTGTAAGTGCTTGAACAGCTTTTGGTGAGCACTGTTTGGGGCTGAGGCTAATTCTGCTAAATGGCCCGATTAGATTACGTTAGAGCATACGTTTGTGACGTAATTAATGAGTTGATAAAAACAATGATGTGGTAAATGAATTGAGAAAAAAGTCTTTAGGCACGTTTTAATAATTCCTATGCTTTTGTACGAGACAACGAACACGGTTTGTTGAAAATTGGGACGTAATAGTGTTTTTACATATTTGTGTTGGGACATGGGGCAAAGAGACTGGTCATCTAGTGTCCTATCAGCTAAATGCAATGTGTTTTCAACAGAGTCAATGAAAGACCTGAAAGAACTCAAATCGTGGATATGGTGAGTATAACAGTTGTAATTGTGACATTGCAAGTTAGTAACATAATAATCATGTCATTTTGCTAAGCATTTTTTCACCCAACTACTAATGTATGTAAAATATATGGTAAATATTTGTTTATAACAGCCTGAAAGCCCAGAGCAGCCTGATGCACAGAACAAGGAGCTTGAAGAGGAGGAGGATGAGCCAGAACAAAAAACAGCATATCAGAAACTACTTTCAACCATGGACTCCCCCCAGGGTCTAAGTGAAGAGGAAGACCACACTGATGATGACGAGGATGATGACGTCGGGGAGGAAGAGGAGCTTATTAGTGATGGCATGTCATGAATTTACTTTTTGAAATGTCAGAATAGCATCTCATGATGATGACAAAATATATCCCGATATAGATATTTATGATGATACTGCATCAATATATGGCAATTATTATTTTGTATATTTGAGAAAATCCAGCTGTATTTAATTTAGATTCTAATATATTGACTATCACCATATTGTGACGTTATCAGTATCGCGTGCCATGTATTCCCTACCTGTCGAATCATGGGGTACCCTGTGATTCCCAACCCTATTGAGTAAGCAAGTACATAAATTATTGTTTTCATGTTGCAGGCAGTGATGGAGGAGCTGAAAGTGAAGAAGGTGAAGAGGGTGAAGAAGAGGAGGGTGAAGCAGGCGGAGATGCAAATGAAAATTTAACTGAGGAAAAACCAGATGGTGAAGAATTGATAGATGGAGAGTTTATTGACAAGGAAAATGAGTCTCGCTTCTGCCTCGAAAATATCTTTGAGCACGAAGGTGAAGAAGAGGAAAACAATGCAGCTGAGGTCCATAAAGATGACAGAGGTAGGCAAAAATGTCTCAAAATGTCTCACAAATTCATAGATGTGTTGGCTTGATGCCGGTTTTCTATTCTCATGTAGATATGTTTATAAAGCATTTGGACACAGAGCTCAGTGAGGAAGATGTTGACAAAATAACAGCAGGCAGCAAAACTAAGACACAGACAAAGGTACTGAAGAAATAACACAATAAAATGTATCAATCTTTATTTGTATCCCCCTCACCTAACACGTGATATCCCTTCCTACAGTGGCCAAAACTGGGAACCCTTCTCTGTACCAGTCCTCTGGAAAGGTTTGGCCCCATCGCTTCACAAAAAGATACAGGCCTCCCCATTTTCCACAAGCTCATTGAATCTCGATGGAAAGACTTGAACCAGACATTCGACTCTTCAGAAGAAGTTAGTCCATTTCAAATTGAGCTGCTGTCTCTCATGGATACATATAAGGACCTCTACTACCCAGAGATGTGTCCGATTAAGCAAGCCCCACAGGTTCGCAGTGCGTATTGTGCCCATGTGCTCAACCACGTTTTGAAGGCTAATTCCCAAGTCCTGGCTCATAATGCCCAGCTAAGAGAGCGAAAAACCCAGACCAAAGCTGGCTCTGAGCCCCAGGATGAACCAAGAGACCAAGGACTGACTAGACCCAAGGTAAACTAAGCATACACCAAACATTTTAACCACTGACAGTGACATTCCACCTGTTAGTGGATAAGATATATTGGGCAGCAAGTATATGTAGACATGTATTATTTTTCCAGTGAGTGATTTACAGAATACTCTATGCTAAATGCTATGTAATCTACTATTAAATTACATTATAAACTATTAGCCTGCCTGTTTGTGTGAGTTTGTGATGGACTTTTTTTGTGTTATTTTCCAGGTCTTGATTCTTGTACCATTTCGCGGTGGCGCTTTGCATGTTGTTCAAACTCTCATTGGTTTATTGGAGACTAAAGGCAAAAAGATAGTTGTGAACAACAAGAAGAGGTTTAAAGAAGAGTTTGATGAAGATCCAGAAGACAAACCCACTAATCTGCGGAGGCCAGATGACTACCATGCAGTGTTTTCTGGCAATGTGGATGATCATTTCAGGATAGGTAAACAGTATAACCATTAAAACCTAAAGACACATTTTTTAGAACAGACGTCATGTAACATTTCTCTTCTGTGGATACCAGGTATTTCAATCATTCGGAGTAGTATGCGTCTGTATGCTCCCTTCTACTCATCAGACATCATAATTGCGTCCCCTCTGGGCCTCCGTACAGTTCTGGGAGCTGAAGGAGAGAGTAAGAGAGACTTTGACTTTCTCTCTTCAATTGAGGTTTTAGTGGTGGACCAGGCTGACGTCTTTCTCATGCAGAACTGGGAGCATGTTCTGGTAAGTATCATATCTCATATATCCTTTTGTGGCACCCTCTGCTGTTTAACATTTGCGTAGGATTTTAAAGGGGCCATATTATGCTTTTTTTGTGGGTTAATTAGAACTCAACCTGGGCCATGCTTTGGGGCGGCAGTATGCTACTCTGTAAGATTTAAAAGTGACAAAAATGGAGTATAAGAAGTACATAATTTTTTACCAGATTTCTCTTCTTGCAGCATGTGATGAAACATATGAACCTACAGCCGCTGGATTCTCATGGAGTGGACTTCTCCAGAGTGCGGATGTGGAGTCTAAACAACTGGTCCAAACACTACAGACAGACACTGGTGTTCAGCTCCATACAAGACCCGCAGATCAACAACATCCTCTCCAAGCACTGCACCAACTACAGAGGACAGGTCAGTCTGTTTACTACAAATTCTACACTGTAATTTTGGTTCCATGTGGCTATGAGCTCAGAATTAACTCGTAGGTACACATAATGACTGGCCACTTTATTAGCTCTTGTATATAATTAAGTGGCACCCAGTGTTGTTTTTTCCTATTATCGCAAACTGTTCACTCTCTGTGAATTCTTTTTGTAATCACATTTTACATTGTGAACATGTGTGCATGATTAGAACCATTAGCTTGATGATATAAAAGTGGCCAGTGAGTGAAATTAGTTAATGGAATAGCACTCACTTTGATTGTTCAATGTTTCGTAGAAATCCCTGTAGTGAGTGAAAATGTTTCAAGTGTTTGTTTCAGAACAAATGTAATATTTTTTAATATTGCATGTTTTATTTTAGATTGTTACTAAGAACATGCTAAAGACAGGCTCCATATGCCAGGTGTTGGTGCAGTTGCCACATGTATTTCAGATGTTCCAGTCCGACAGCTTCATGGACCAAGATGCTCGGTAAGAAAGAGAATGATATATAGCCATGTCTTTGTCAGTTTTTGTCTTTTTAAATAGAAAAGCTACATTATTTATGCTCTTGTACAGGTTCCAGTTCTTTGTGGACAAGGTGCTGCCTCAGTACAGAGACTCAGTTATGTCCCACACTATGATCTACATCTCGTCCTACTTCGATTATGTCCGTTTACGAAACTTCATGAAGAAAGAAGAAGTGAACTTTGTCAGCATCTGCGAATACTCCAGCAAGTCAGAAGTGTCTCGAGCCAGGCACTTCTTTCAGAAAGGAGATAAACAGTTTCTGCTCTTTACAGAGCGCTTCCACTTTTACAAAAGGTCAGTAAAACCTTGGTTTGATAATCCAGTTCAAAACTATATTTGTGCAAAGATTTGTTGTGTGTTGTACTGGATTGTAATGCATATTTTGTGAGCTATACATTCAAAATTATTTATTTATGATAATTTATATTTTTTAATAGATATTCAATAAAAGGGATTCAGAACTTGATATTTTACGGACTACCCTCCTACCCGCACTTCTACAATGAGGTGTGTAATATGCTAGCTGAAGGGGGCCAAAGGGAACAGGCCAGTTGGACATGCACTGCCCTCTACTCTCGTTTTGACGCCCACAAACTTGCTGCTATCACTGGAGCTCAAAGAGCCGGACAGATGCTACATTCAAACAAGTCAGTGCATCTTTTTGTTACTGGAGCGGAGGACAAAACTTCACAATGAAGCGGGCCCACTGCTTAGAGGGACCATGCTGGCTTGGACTTGAAAATTATGCAATTTTTAAACTCTCTGGTTGTTTTAAAGAACTTAAAACCTGTTAAAAGTCATATTACATTGTAATAACATAGATAATAACTGTCTTTTGAATAAACCCTTTAGATAAACCAGTGTTGTGGTGATAAAAATTCATGTTTGTCTTTATATAAAAGGTAATATAAAATACAGCTGTACAGCACATTACGTATACACACATTACCTTTAATTCTGTCACATATGTTTGTTCCAATTTAACTAGAAAAGTATATTGGAGAACAATAACAGTCTTACACTGAGCTTGTAAAACACCATATAATTACTCTAAAGACCAGGTATCTCTGCCTTAAGTCACTCCTAAGTAATTATTAACGGCCTGAGACTTTGGTCACAGAGTTAGTGTTAGTGTTTTCTCTGTGAGAAACTCGCGCCACACACTGCAGCTGCTGTTATTATGGATAAAGAGAAGAAACTGAGTTTAAAACGTGAAGTGGGGCTGGTGGGAGCTGTGTCCCTGATCGGAGGGACCATGATTGGTTCTGGCATATTCATGTCTCCTCAGACCGTGCTGTCCACCATTGGCAGCCCAGGGGCCAGTCTGGTTGTGTGGGCATGTTGTGGTGTCTTAGTGATACTGGCATCCTTCTGTTATGCAGAGCTGGGCACAGTCATAAAAGAATCAGGAGGAGAGTACATCTACATCCTGCGGACCTCTGGGCCGGTGGTGGCCTTCATGTTGATCTTCAGCTCGGTGCTGTTCGTGCGGCCGGCTGGAGTGGCTGGGATCGCCCTTAGTTTTGCCCAGTATGTTGTGGCCCCTTTCTATTCAGAATGTGTTCCTCCGGTGCTGGTGGTGAAGTGTGTGGCAGCAGCTGCTATCCTGGTTCTCGCCACTGTGAACTGCCTCAATGTTCGCTTCTCTATGTCAGTCCAAGTGTTTTTTATGGTGGCCAAGGTTCTGGCCCTGGCTGTTATTATAGTAGGAGGTTTGGTGATGCTAATTAATGGACACACTGACAATTTTAATGACTCTTTTGAAAATACAAATCTGGGCATCAATCCTATTGGTATTGCTTTCTACCAGGGGCTGTGGTCTTATGATGGTTGGAATAATCTCAACTACATCACTGAGGAGCTCAAGCGTCCAGAGGTAAGCAGTGAACTAACCAGCCTGACACAATATAATAATAAAACTTTGAAAAAAAAAAAGTCAATGATTACGGTTACGGTCAAACTTTTACTCTAGTACAAATAGAAGGATGACTTTATGGCTTTGACTCTTGGTCAGTATATAATATTGTAACTGCCAAGACTATTCTTAATTGAAATGATCTTTTAATTAATATTTACATAATAAAATGTGTAAATCTGTAAAAAGCCTAGTATTGTTTGTCCCTCCCACCTACGGGTAAAATTGTAAATCGTCCCTGGGAAATTGCCTGAAAATGCAAATTAAGCTAAGCTCCACCTGTTTATTGTTGTGGTTTACCATCACTGTATCTGTTAAACGTCAGCTAGCTCTGACCACAGTGTTGAACGATGGCCAGTGAGAAACAGAAGTTGAATCTGAAGAGGGAAGTGGGGATCATTGGAGCTGTGTCCTTTATAGCTGGGACTATGATTGGCTCTGGGATCTTCATCTCACCTCAGTATGTGCTGTCTGTTATTGGAAGTCCTGGGGCCAGTCTGGTCATTTGGGCATCTTGTGGCATGCTGGCCATGCTGGGAGGTCTCTGTTATGCAGAGCTGGGCACTATCATCCCTGAGTCTGGAGCAGAGTACATCTACATGCTGCGGACTACAGGAAACGTCATGGCTTTTTTGTTTGTCTTCAGTTTTGTGAATGTGATGAGACCAGCCAGCGCCACAGGGATAGCTCTGAGCTTTGCTGAGTATGTTGTGGCGCCTTTTTACAGTGACTGCAGTCCTCCACAGCTGGTGGTGAAGTGTGTTGCAGCAGGAGCTATCTTGACCCTGGCTATAGTTAACTGTCTTAGTGTCCGCTCGGCCACATTCATTCAGGTGCTGTCTATGATTGTTAAACTTATCTCTCTCGTGGTTATTGCACTTGGAGGCTGTGTGATGCTGTTCCAAGGAAAGACTGGGAGCTTTGACAACTCTTTTGAAGGCACAAATGTTGGAGTGAATTCTATTGGCATTGCTTTTTATCAGGGCTTGTGGTCCTATGACGGCTGGAACACTCTGAATTTCTTAACTGAGGAGCTGAAGCATCCAGAAGTAAGGGGTCTACGCTTTACTACTTAAAGAGAGATGCACAACTGAACAATATGAAGATTTTCAAAACCAAACCTGAAATGTAGTCTAAAATATAGATATTAGTGGGAAAAAGTGAACTAAATAATGTTGTTTCAAAAGGAATTCAAATAAGGTTGTAAGTTTTCATTTTAGAAGCAGTGAATAGCTCTCGGTCTTACGAACACTGAGGCCGGCACAATATTTTCTGAATGTGGTGTGGACTGTACTTAAATACTGAGGATCTTCTGCTAGTTACAATCAACTCAGTGATATCTGTTAAACAATCTGATATGATTATTGCTGCTGATCTTTTATCTTATCTAACTGTGATACAATTCTTTGCATTTATGACACTATAGTTTAAAAAATAATTTATATTGGAAGTGTCCTTGTCCCTGAGGTTATACTAAATTTTTTATTACTTTTCTGTTTTTATATATATATATATATATATATATATATATATATATATATATATATACACACACACAAAAT
>JAVQKC010135324.1:0-32662 GCA_036025475.1 Philypnodon macrostomus
TAGCGCCCCCATGTTTATGACCCCTATGGGACCCTGGACACACTTACTTTGGCAGAGAGCAATGAAACTTGGTACAGTGATTCTCCACAGTGTACCCAACATAAAATTATTATGACCCCACCCTACAACAAACAGGAAGTCGGCCATTTTGGATTGAATTTGTGAGGTCAGGTATATCTAACTTGCACATACTTTGCCCGATTAGGCTCTAACCTGAAATACCTAATTACCCCCCGGCCCTGAACACATCTGACTAATATGATAGCAGTTACCTCTATAGCACCCCCTATAGACTGAAGAAGATTGTAGTTTTAGAGAATAAAAAAAAATTGGCAAAAACATTCGTCACAAACATCCAGACAAATCAAAGAAGTCAAATAGACCTTTCCAATGTTTGTCATGATTTGGGGGGACGGCTTTCGGGTTAAAGAGGTAGCTTAAAAGCATGCTGGGCTTTAGCACTACTGGGAGCACTTCCACTACTCAAAGTTATATAAAGTTATACTTGCTACAAATTAACAGTGTGAGTTCATTCAAACTGACTGAAGATGCATCTTTGTAGACATGCATTAGATGCTGATTATTATTTAATTTGAACATGGATTTATTTGGCTTTAATTATACTGGCAAAAAAAAGCTGCTGTTAATATTTACAGAAATTCAAATGTTGCTATTTGGAATGCAATTTAAATTGTTTGTGATTATTGACTAATAAATGGATTTTAATACTGCTTAATAATGATTATGCTTCAGGTCCTCCTTTAAAAATATATGTTACTCCTTTAAGACTCTTTTTGGTCACTGGGTGCAAAAGAAAAAAATTGTAAAAACAGAAGAATATCTCTTCTCATTAAGTAGAAACAACATTTTAATACTGTCATCTCATTTACCAAAAGGTAAAAGGGTTATGTAAAGGCTGAGGGTTAGTTTATGAAATTTATGCTCAACTATTTTCTACAATATATTACAATCATTATCACTATAGGTGCATAATAAAAGGATAACCGTCTGGCACATCTATACTTACGCAGTTGCAGCAGTCAAGCAAACAAATTAACTTAGTTTTCAAAATATTCTTTAGATATCCTGTAGTCTCAATAATTTGAGCGAATATCAAATAAAATAATTCAGAGTGTGGACATTTTGTGAAAGGTTCCCAACATTGCAACCATGAACTGGCACAAGTGACAGAGCTCCTAAATGGACTTTGTGTTGCTCGATGTCACACTGTTTATGCAACAGATTGCTTCAGACACAATCTCACTTACATGCCAAGAGCCGGTTGAGGGGCTTTTAATTGTCCACTGCCACCTGGCTGCACAATGTTCTTTGCTGTAATACTAAAAACAACAGAGCTTATTATGGCATATTTACAATCTCTGGCAAATCTACAAAAAAATAACCAAGAATAACTGGCCAATCTAAATAGTCAAGAATTAATCAATATGAATGAATATGATTGTCTGCCTTTGTATGTCTTTCTTGTCACAGTGAGATGATATTTTGTCTCCACATTTTGGCCCGAGGACTGATTTGTAAATGTGTTTACCTTCCTTATTAGTCCTATCAGTTTATGGATTTCTAAATAAGAATGACAAATGTACACGAAGAATGTTGCTATCCCCTCAATGTACACTAAAATATTGTGTTGGATGATTTGATGTTTGTGTAATGAGATTAATTGTAAAGTCATGTTTTGTGCCTAATTAAAAAATGTTAGTAAAAGTCCTGTCTGTCTTACGCAGGTAGCTTTCGATATTCCTGCGACATCTGTGGCAAGAAGTATAAATACTACAGCTGTTTCCAGGAGCATCGTGACCTGCATGCTGTAGATGGTGACTAAATATATTTGAGATCATTCCAAGTCTAAATTTCACTTTGATGTCATGTTAACTGCTCTACTGATCACTGTCTTTCCCAGACCCATATGAACAGGTAATGCTACCTGTGGATGGCCTTAAAGAGGAGCCAATTGAACCCTATCAGAAAATTGGACCAAGTAAGTTGCATTCTGTCTAGCTTACTGATATACAATGAAAATACTGTTTTGTTTTCTGTTTTGTTTGTTGAAAAATGGATTGCTTTTAGTGAAAAAAATGTTTGCATGTATGGTTTCAAGACATGCTTTGATACATTGCAAACCAACACAATTATGTGAATTATTTTCTAACAAATTTGGGCCTTGTTGACATTGTTGTTCAAACCACAACTATACTGTGAGTTTGCACCAAATAATTTTGACTGGAATTTTGTCAGTAATGAACACATTCCTTCATGAGATGGGTTTTCTGATGTAATGGAAAGAGTCATCTCACACCTGTTAAACTATAGTTTATAGTTTTTTTAATAATATTGAATATAATAAAACATACATTATAATGTAAACATAAAGCTTATTCATTTAATATCAGTAACATCTATATTATATTGAAACGGGTTACACATTGAGCTAATAATACAGCAAATACTGTATACTACTGAAATACAGTAATAATATATTTGATTATAGTATCATATATAAAATGAAAGCAACTGCCCAGAAACCCCCAATACAATTTAAGGTATATCTACAATATACATTGTGTAATTGCATGCTACATTTGATATTGTATTATTTTATGATCAAGTTATCTTAGATTTATATGTTTCAGTAGAATTTCAGTAGAAAATAGATACCCTACATAAAAACCTGGTGGCTGATAAATGTATCTTGTATAATATTTTTTTCTACTTTGAGAGGCTTTCAGAATATAAATGTAATTGAGCTACTCGTAAAGACGACAAAGACGACTCTTTTATATTATTTTTAAAACAGATTTTTTTAATTCTCCAGAATCAGGAAGCTATGTTTGTGAGTTTTGTGGGAAACAGTACAAATATTTCAACCCATACCAGGAACATGTTGCTCTTCACACACCAATGGGTAAGCCATTATTGCTTAAGGCTACTAATTTTCATGAATATTTATTTTTTAGCTAAAATTACAATTTAATTTACACATTGGTTCAAAACAATATTAGTGTTTTCTGCGATAGGCTGATGGTGACATCCTGAATGTTTGTGATTGCAGGTTCCTTTGATTTGAAGGCATTAAAGGTACAAGAAAGTAGTAGCCTGGACGTCAGTAAATATGGTCACAGCCAAGCTAGTAAACTGAAAAGTAAGTAGTGACAAATCACTATAAAATTACAAAACCAACAATTCAACAGAAATGCACAAATAGGTTCTAAACCAACATTTGAATATTTTTGCTCAAATGCACCATCATTTTTGCTTTTGCTCAGAAGCCCCTCCCTAGCTTTTTTGCTGCAGCTCACTATGCCATAATACTATTTAAAGCCACTACACACAAAAATGGGTCAAAAAGATGGAATGGTGTCGAGCAATTACATATTTAGATCGATTGTTAACACTTTTTATTAGGTTCCCTCTCTTTGTACATGAAAATGTTTTTTGTTATTGTTGTATCCCTTTTCTGTTGCCAGACAGCCCATTCAGGCGGAAACTGGAGAGTGCATTTCAGTCTAGCCTGGTTGACACTAACAGCCTGCAGAATTCAAGCGGTGAGCACTGAGTCACCTGTTTTATGTAGGAGTCAAAGTATTATTTCTGTTTAAAAAGTGAGAGATATTGTCTGTTTTGCTAATATTTATGATTGCCGCAGTGAATACTCATGTTGGCACTAATACTTACTGCGAATATACAAAGGAGATATACATGAGTTACTGTAGTGACATTATTTTACATACCTGTTTGTGCTTTTTGTTAATTTGTTGTCAGTTCATTATTTGCTAATCCATATTTTTTTGTAATCAACTATTTTGTTCTTCTTATAATAGAAATTTAATTGGATTGCACCCAAAACATTATTTTTCTTTTACTAAATAAATAAAAAAGAATGGGACTATTCTCATTTGCAGGAACCTCGAGCCCTCTGGTGGCCAGCTCTTTTTCTGCAGCACAGAGTGAGTAGCCACACCTTTTTGGTCCAAACAAAAAGATGCATGATGCCCTCCTGTCATTTCATCTCTAGTTTCTTAGTTTTATCTCTTTTTTATATTGACTGGTGTCATTTACATCACGATTACCACACTGCCAGTGTTTAGTTAGTTAGTCTGGCTGTTTTTATACTGGTATCTCTGTGATCTGTAAAACTATTTTTTTTATCCAAAACTATAATAAATAATAAAAAGTAGTTTCTAATTTGGTCACTTTGGGCTGCTGAAAAACATTTTTGGAAACAACTTAAAAATGTTGCCTAATGCAGATTTATTTCCAAATCGATATCTCTACAGTTAATAGTACTTGCTTGGTGCCTTGGACCGAGAGTCAATGCTCCTCTGGTCCTTTTGAATTGTTTTTTTAGAACCCTTCATTTGTGGTGCCTGTGGCATCCAGTTCCAGTTCTACAACAACCTACTGGAGCACATGCAGTCCCACACTGGTGAGTCCACGAAGGCAGAAGTATGTTGAGCTCTATGTGTGAACACACCTGCAGTGGCTGCAGTGCATGCAAGACTGTAGCTAAAACTTTATAATTCTAATCACAGCCTAAAGTGATGACAAATATATTTGTCAAGCAGCAAATACAAATTCATGAACTATTTTTACTACATTAGTATCTTGTGTATTCCTTATATACTGCATATTGATAACCGTATATTGATATTAAAAATATCACACATATTAACTCACTTACGTAGAATAGGCCCAAATAAGTGACATACGTTATTGTTGTCATTGTGTTTTTCTTGTATATTTGAATAGGTCATGTTTTCTTTTCTAAAACAATGCATTTTAATAGACATTATATCCAGTGCTAAATGTTTTTACTGCATTGATTCTCTTCAGCGCACAGTGAAAACCACACCAAAGGGGACTCTCCAAAAACCTCCTCAGCTTCGGGTCCTCAGGAGCAGCTTTGGAGAGGTTCTCAGGCTCAGTTTCTTTCCTCAGTGAAACTTCAAATACAGCCTCAAAGTCTCACACAAAGAAACCACACTCGTAAGTACTGATATCTGCGTCATTAACATTTGGTGACTCTCTGCAATCTGTTGTGTTATTAACTTTAGGTGTCACATTTGTCATTTGGCCATTCAGTCTTGAACTTGTTAGACTCTAAGGGTACTCTATTGTGATATGAAAGTGCACTGTTATTTTTCTCTTAAAAGTCACTAATGTATTACTGTTTTTCTTTTCTTATAATAAACAGAAAATAATGGACTTCCCGAGAAAGAACGGCAGCAGGTGGCAGAGCGTCTCCTACGGGTGATGTGTTCAGACTTGAACATGCTTGGTGTAATCAATAGCAAGGATTTCCTTAAACTGGCCCAAACACTGGTGGATACAGGAGCTCGACATGGGGCCTACTCCACCCGCGATGCCCTCGGCAACATGAGTGCCTTGGCCCTCCGCCAGCTGCCCCGCATGTATAACCAGGTCAAAGTCAAGGTGACATGCGCCCTCGGCTCTAATGCCTCACTGGGTATAGCCGTGACATGCCACTCCCATATGTCGGGTCCAGAAGCCTGTTATGTTCTCACAGCTTATCAGGTAGAGGGCCCCAGACTCAAGCGCTATGTGCTTGGGGTGAGAGAGGTGGAGCTAAGGGAAGGCCCTGAGCAGGTTCACCACTGGGTCCAGAATGTGCTGTCAGAGTTTGTTATGTCAGAAATTCGTACTGTCTATGTGTCTGAACCCAGAGTGTGGGCTGCGGGAATTGGTGGGTCACCACTGGGCAGCAGCCGCGGGCGGATATGCCTGCGATGTGCCGGGTGCTCCCTGGGTGCAGTGGTTCAGGCGGTCCTTGGGAAGCGCAGTCTTCAGGCTCGAGGCCTACATGATCTAGCAGAGTTGTTGTCAACATGCAGAGACATCGCCTCTTCCACTACTCTGGCCCTGTGTGAAGAGCAGAGCAGCACATCCACAAGCACAACTGAAGAGGGTGGACAGGGCAGTCCTGCACAGTGCCCCACTCCTCCCTGCTGGGATCGAATGGCTGAAGCTCTTTTGCAGGTGCACTCACATTTTGAACAGATTTGTGAAGCCTATGGACGTAGCAAGGCCACTGCTCCAGTTCTTCAAGGCCTAAATAAGCATCTATTGGGAACACTTGCCTGTCTGCTGGCACCATTGCGCCTCGCTGCCCTTGAGCTAAGCAGCCAGAGGAGGCCCACACTACAGCAGGTCTTGCCTGTCTACTTACGGTTGGAGAAGTTCTTCACATCCAAAGCCGGAGAAGCAGGAACTGGTACAGCTAGCAAACTCTGTCACTACTTCCTGGAAGCGCTGAAGGAGAATTTTAAGGTATTGTAAATGTAATACTTTGTAGCAGTTTTTTTTTTTTACTTAAAACTGTATTTTCTGTGTGTAGGTTGAACGAGCTCACCAGGTGGCCATGATTTTGGACCCTCAGCTCAAGCTTCGCTCTGTGCCAGCCTATCAACATGAGGACATAATTTCCCGGGCATGTGAAATGGCAGCAGAGACCAGGGATGGTGGTTTGACAGGCAGCGTTGGAGCTGGTGGAGATGATTGTGATGGTCCCCCAATGCCTAAAATCAGCCGCGTTGAAGGTGCCGGGAGCAATAGCACCACCTCAAGGGACACTGGGTCTTGTGCACTCTCGAGTAATGATGATGCTCAGAGTCAAGTGCGGCAGGAGATTTTCCAGTACCTGGCCGAGCCTCTTCTCCAAGGCACCCCAGATCTGTTCCAGTACTGGAGCTCTGCAGTGACAGAGAAATTCCCAAAGCTGGCCCGTCTGGCCCTGTGGCTGCTGGCAGTGCCTGCTGTGGCCATCCGCAGTGAGTGTGTGACTGTGTGTGAGCAGAGCATGGCCATGAAGAGAAGGCAGCAGGTAACTGCTGAGGAGATGAACAAACTCATATTCCTACGCTCCAACCTCAATTAAAAAAACAACCAAACAACGACCTCACAACCAGTGACTCAAGGTTATTATTTATTTAGGTTTAGACCAACTGTAAACGTGTGTGGACATAAAATAATCCTCAAGACTGTATTTACGAGAAAGTTCTTGTTGTATAAGTTACAGACACTCATAAATCAATAATCCTATATACATATAAAATAAGGAAAAAGGTGCAAAGGTAAAGTACTGTGGATGGTGGACTGTGGTGGAATGGTTCATAAGCTGATATGGTTCAGTCTTACTAGTGGCAGTGATACCAATTACTCCAGCCTCAGACTAAAAGGCTTTATGCTGTTATCCTCAACTAGCAACTTTGTCAGGTAGTCAGCTTTCACTGCTTCAGTTTTCTTACAAACCTCTATAAACAATCGTACCAGGTATAATTCTGCACACAGGGAGGGGCTAAGAAGTAAATACTGTTTACAGCAAGCTCCATGTTTACTTCTGTTGGTGTTGAACACTGAAGTGAATATTTACTGCCACTGCAGCTCTGACAGTTAACTGTACATGACTCTGTTGATTATGCCTAACTTTAACATAAGGCATTTTGAGATTAGCACATTTTTGGGAGCTAGATTATTTGACCGATTTCAATAGCTTCTTTATTGGCCTCAAAATAGAGTTGTACTCTATTTGCATGCTCTGCAGTGCATTCATTTTTCATTTAAATGCAAAAAGCTGATTAATGTGTTTTTTTATAAGGGAGGAAAAAAAAGATATAATGGTTATTTTCTAAACTAATGACCCGCTTCTAACAGGCTCTTAGTGAATTACAATTATTTACAAATATTTAAAAAATAACTACATTTTGTACAATATCTTTTTGTAGACCAGTGCAGTGTTTCAGTTAACATAATCTTATCTTTACCAATCCCAGATTTGTACTAAATTTAAAAGCGGTTAGAGTGTTTTTATTTTAATTATACAATGACCAAAACCTCAAGAGTGTTGATGGTAACCTCCAATGCTGCTAATTTAGAAACGCTACATCAGGCGCCTTTACAGAAAGAATCACACTTTTTATTTTCATATATTTTTTGTAAATAAAATAAAATAAAAACTTTTTTTTTTTTATATAATGTAATTGCCAGTAGTCAATGTTGTTCAATTTCTTTCAGTTCATCATAACAAATCATCAGGTTGAGTGCTAAAAATAAACACGTCTTCCTCATGCGAGCTCCAAATGTATTCATAAAATATATTTTAAGGCAATATATTACTGGATACATGTTTCCAACCTCATCTTAAAAACATGACTGTTGCCATCACATAGAAATCCATTTTCTACTTGTGAAATCAGTATTTTCTCAGGAACGAGTACAAATCTTGCAGGCACCTCCTCTCTCTCTTCTCACTGTACCTAAACGTACCAGACTGTGACCTCAGTGCCCAGGTACAGACTGAACCACGGCTTTGGACAAATCTTCCACCTCAAATAGTTAGTGCCACATGCAACAAATGGAAACTGACTGTTCAGGATTTTACTATTACGTCACAGTCACATACTATGAAGTTATTTATTTTTGTATGAATCAATCTAATACCTCCTAATGTGGAAAGGTTTGTTGCCTCTGGTACTATCATGTACTGCTTTGTCATCTCTGTTTCTGGGCCTTAAGTCTCTGTTATGTGGTCACCTTATTCCAAGTTCATGCCTTTTTATTGCAGTTTAATGGCCTTCACTTTATAAAATGTGTCTCATTTCCCCTCTTGTTCTGTATTGTAGGCAGATACTTGATAGAAAAGAAAACCCTTAGGGGTCAAATATGGGCTTTAAATACAGCATTTGTATCATTGCTGATGAAGCCAATCTTCTAAAACTTTGTTTAAAGATCCAATTAAATGAGTGTTTCTCTTTAATTTACAAATAGCCATCCAAAGCACACATATTCACTTTATAAAATGATAACATTCTGCACTATAAGATGTTTTAAGCTAACTTTAACAGATGATTGCATAGTTGCCCATTTATGAACTACAACAGCACAACATATGATTGAAACCTAGGCACTGTTGTATTGTAGTTTTAAAGATAATTTTTCTAAAAACATCACAAAGTATATATCTAAATTGAATCCACCAAGTGTGACTTTTAGTTTGAATTTCTCATTTATTATTTTTAGATTCAGTGTTTTCTTGATTTTAAATTAAGCTTGTATTATAGTAATTTAACCACATATTGATATTAGCTGTCGGGTTTATTTTAAAGCTTGATTCCAAATCCAATTCCAAAAATGGGACAAAAAAAGAAAACCCTGCAAATCGTATCTATATTTCATTTGCAGTAAAACATACTGTACATTTCCGTGAAAAATGAGTTGCTCTCTTGACTTTTTTACATTTATCTGATTTTGGGACCAGGACATATTAAGTTTCTGGCTCAACAGTTTTTGGATTAACTTGTTTATACACATGGTAGTGTTCATGAGCTCGTTCTGTAATTATTCTAGCACAGGCTCATGTGTTAATGCAACTTTAAAAACAACGTTCTCGAGGATCCAGTACTGAGGTTTGATGATATTAGTGCTGTGTGCACCTTTACTTTGTGGAACATATACTGAAATTAATCCACAATTTTCAGTTAGTTGTTGCTTATAATACAGTATAATATATGGTGTGTTACTGACCTTTTGAGAACCTAATTAATTACTCCAGATGTCTTTCTAGTACAAAAAAGTCTCAGCTTTATTGTTAATGAAATACGTTTGAGATTTGCAAATTATTGCAGTGGTTTTCTTTACATTTGACAGTTTCCCAACTTTTTGAGCTGGGTTTGTAGACAGTACAGTACCTACTGTATCTCACTTTACTGGAACTGCTCTGTTCACTGCTGTTTAGACTGAATTCTGTGACATATTATATTCACTCACACACATATATACTATCTGTTGCTAACAAAACGTTGCTGTAAGATATATTTGAACTAAGTACTTATCTTCTGGTTTACCTCAATATTCAGAAGGTAACATTGTGATTTTGGGTGTCAGGAATATCTGTTGTTACAAAATTGAATGAATCAAAATACTGTACATGGACTTGCAGTGTTACCAGTGATCTTCAATCTGATGAAGGGATTTTCTCCTGACTAATTTAAATAGGTATTTTAATAGGTTTTGCTCTGGGACAAAATGCCATTGTTGACAGACGTCAACTTGACTTTACATAGAAATAGCATTTGTTTTGTCAGTTTAAATGAGAATTCTATCTAAGATATGCATGCTTTTAATACAAGTATATCACAATATAAGCCAGTGTTTCTCATAAAGCAGGAGTTGGCTCAGATCAGACGTTATCTTAAGAGTTGGTGTAAAGTGAGGAGATGGAGGCCCAGTGTCCACCATAGAGCTGTGTCTATCGGGTGACATCATCCACTTTCAAAAGATGTATTGTAAATACAAGCGAACTGCTGTTTTATGCCACAAGGGGGCGCCTTTATATCAGATAATGTAGGGAGCACCAATAACATTATACCTCTTTTTTCTACAGTAGCATTTCAAAAGGTTTTGATATAATATACTCAACGTAGATACTGTTATAAGAAACTGACTCAGCTGTAAGTTTCGTTTTTAATTTAACTTATTCAGATAATTAAGATTCATGTGTATAATATGGTTAAGAACACAACTACAGATAACAGTTCTGTTTATTCAATGCAGGTTTAGATACTAGTGTTGCTTTATCATATTTTCAGGCATTTCTTCCTTTTATACTCTGCTAAAATGCAAAAAAATACACAAAAAATGGGTTTCGATTCTGTTCTGTTTGACTTTTTTAAGCACTTTGGCAGCAGATAGATTATGATCTCAGTTCACTTGTTAGTAAGCCTAATTTATACTTTTGTAGCAACACTATTTTTATAAAATGGCAAAAAGGGTCTTTTTTGTTTTTCCTGTGTCATATATGGCAGCGCTGTTTGATGTTTCTTGAATACATTACCCACTGTAGTATGTGACGTGTTAATAAACTTCAAATCTGTCTTCAATGACAAGTAGTTTTGTTTTTTTCTCTTAATGAGCTCAGCTGTATTTAAGTCCTGGTAGTTTGCTGGATAGTGATTTAGTTCTTATAACTGCCCATTGTCTAGATCAGTGCTCCTCAAACTGTGGCAGTGGTCCAGGGCAGCCCTAAATGTCACAAAAAAAAATCAAATTCTATTCAGTGTTTCTCAATTTACAATCTCCCTAAGCAATTCATGAGGACAGATAAGTGAACTTCTAATTTGAAAACTATGCAAACACACCCTTTTGCGTCAGTTTCTATGTCTCGGGAGTTAGGTGGTACGCAATTATTTTCTGTGGTCCTTTGGTTAAACATTTTTGAGAAACACTGGTCAATATATATTCTCCCGCCTAGGGCCTATCGATTCTGGGATAAGCTTCAGTAACAAGACCACAACCTGACTTGCATTTGTTTTTTCAAACCAAAAATCTTGCTCTAGTTATACATATCTGTATAAAATAAAGTTTGCAGCCTACCAAGATATTTGAATCGACTACTGTAAAAGAAAAAAACCGCTTCTACTTATTTACAGTATGAATGAGGTCTCCCACAGAGAGAGCGAAATGTAGCTGAGCTCCTTCGACAGTGGCTCAAAGAGTAGGGAGACCCGGGGCCTCCCAACACATGTCGAGGGGAAAGAGGCCTTAGAAGAGGGCAGAGCGCTTGAAGACTCACACATGGAGAGAGAATATACAGAGGCTAGTTAGAGGTGCGTGCAAGGCTTCCCCCAGGGGCTAAGAAGAGGGCAAAAGAGCGAGGGAGTGAGACGGACCGGGGGAAAGGACTTGAGCCAGCGTGCGTCATGGCCTGCTGTCTCTCTTCCTCTGCCGGCACCCGGGTCAGACAGCCCCCCGAGCAGCCGACCAGAAACACGCCCCACACGTAGGACTTCTGCATTGCTTACCAAGACATAATCTGCAGCACATGCAACCCCGTCCGTCCGCCCGCCTCACGCCTGAAGGTGACATTATCCACATGGTCGAGCTAAGCTACTCCCTGATGCAAAAACACCGATAAGGTCTTGTTGCAAAAATGTGGGGAATTACCAGTGCTACGTTTAAACTGCCTTTCTTTGACTTTGAACATTGGGATTTGAACATTGGCGGTTCAAAAAGGGGTTTCCTCTGTTGGACGGGATGAACACTGGGGGGCAGTATATTGCTTGTTTTTTCCTTTCTTCTTCCTATAGTGATTCCAGCCCTGCAGAATGTGGTCAGCAAAGCAATGCACTATTTGGCCTTAAACTCAGGCTACTACTTTGACACTTTAGAGACACACTCACTTTGGCATGTAATAGTGACAGAATCATAAAGGAAGTTAGCTCCAACTCACCCTTGTTGCTTCAGCTGTAATAGTAGACCTATTGTTGGCCAGCCTTTTTCCTACCCACTTTGATTTCACAGAGTACACGGTGACCTAACATCTACATTTACACTAAGAAACACCTTTTAAGATAGTGTGGATCCCTAGTCCACTGCACAGCCCCCAGCATCAATCCTGGTTTTCTTTGCCAGCCCGATTTTGCACACACCTCTGGCAGACTGCACCTTCACCCCTGCCCAGAACTGTCCCGACTTGTCTGCTCAGCACACACACACAGGAGGTAAAAGGAAGGACGAGGCGGAAGTGTGCCCACCCGCTCGTGCATGTCCGGTATGGAGGACCTGATGGCACTAGCTCTATGTAGTCTGTCTTGCTCAGTGGGGGCTGACTTTATTGACACTGACGTGAATGTACAGAACTGCCAGGGCGCATCCAGCTAGCTGCTGTCAGGTGTCGCTCCGGCTAACACTCCCCTAGCCCCTGACCTCGCAGGCACCCACCTCTGTTCCTTTTCACGGTGCACCTGCCACATATACACCTTACCAACTTCACTGGGACTTTACAGTAGGCTGGGCTTGTTGTTCCTGAAACAGTTCTAAAGTTAAACCAGAGATGGTTGTACAGCAGGACTAAACCAGGGACAAACTTGAGTCCAGGTTTAGACCCAGTTGAGACCTGGGCCTCAACCAGACTTAAACCAGAACTAAACCAGAACTAAACCAGAGCTAAACCAGAGCTAAACCAGAGCTAAACCAGAACTAAACCAGAACTAAACCAGAGCTAAACAACCGTCCGTCCACCCGCCTCATGCCTGAAGGTGACAGAGATGGTTGTACAGCAGGACTAAACCAGGGATAAACTTGAGTCTTTACTGTGGGCTATATTCAGATTGTTCTTTGAGCACTTTATTTATGTCCAACAGAAGTTCTTGACATTTTTTTAATATTATATTTGGGGAAGAAACTTTGAATTGGACAATGAACTATCCCACAGTTTCTCCTCCACACACACGTCCAGAATGCCTGTGATGTGGGATTCACTGCTTAATACAGCTGCCAGAGGGCGGCCTGAATATTTCATACCTACATCAGACTTATGAGCCCAAGCCCCTGTGTGAAAATATGATGTTTGACTTTGCTCGACGAAGCCAAGCGCGGTCACTGTAAAAAGGAGGTCAAGGTTAAATTTGTTCTGCTGATATATAAATAGCCTCCAGTGATGTCCTCCTGATCTCGCCGTGATCATTTATTCATTGTTGTCATGATCTGGTGAAGCACATTCTGTAATGTAATGTAATGTAATGTTAGACCAGCTCCCTCCCTGAGACTGCACTGTAAAATTTGACCAGTTCAAAATCTGAGAAACTGATTGCCAAGTAAATGTATCTATTCTTTTCAAATGTTTAAGTTTAAGTTAAAATTTGCCACATTAGTGAATAATTGTGCATAGAATTGTTTGAGCGTCGTCCCTGCGACTAACTGGTGTGCCACAGTTTCTTGTATGTTGCTTGTTACCTTGTAAATGTTTTCCTTTTTTTGGTAATGTTTCCAACAATAACATTTCCTCTCATAAAATCTTATCTGAAGTACGTTTTTAAGATAATCAGTCTTCCAAATGATTACCCTTTATAAAGGTTAACTTGTCTGTTTTACAGTGTTCGGAGTTTTAATGAAGCACATGAAGATTTTTATGCACGTCATTGCCCTTTTATTAAATTGACATAATCTGCATCGCTGACGATTGGCCAAAGTATTTACTATTGCCAACACGACTCTGCCTTTTGTTAACTCTTTATTCTGACGTCATCCCTTGCATCATAATTGAATCGCACCCAGGTCTTTAACAGTTCTCATGCCAGTAGTACTGTGGTATCTGGCTTCTGAATCATTAGGAAAAATCACAAATAGAAGACTAAGAATGAGCTTTTCTGTCTTGGCTCACGATCCTAAAAGTATTTTTGATCCATCTTCTGCATGTGTCTGAGCGGGATTTTGTGGGATTGTCCCATGCTCCATCCTTTAACTTCTCCTGTTTCTGAGTTGATGGAGACCATGTTGAGAGCTATATATGGCTGAAACAGTCATATTGTGCATTTAGTTACAATTTTGTCCACATAATTGCTTAAATAATAATAATAAATTAGTTATATTAGTTAATATTGTGCTGTTAAAGCCCTTGACTATTGAGTCTATTACTGATTCACACCAGAGACACACAGTGGTGGTGGTAAACTAACTCACAGCTGCCCTGGGGCAATACCACACCTACAACCTACCAGACCTACCAGACTGCCACCATAAAACACCAATCACAGTTTGATGACCGTTTTACCACATGAGCCACTGCTTTTTAGTACTTCCCAATGAATCAATCAGCACATTTCATTAAACTGTTTGTTTGTGCCACTTGTGTAGTCATCTGAAAGAAACCAAAAGTGAATTCAATTAACTTTATTGTCCCCCTTAAATTTTCAAACCTTCAAAATGTATTGTAAACCTTTTAAATCTGTTTTATTGCTGCATGTCACAAGTATGTTGTTAGGATATTGCTTTTAGTTTTAACAGAATTATCTTTACCACAGGACCATGCCCGCTCACTCTTCAGGCTTGGCTCGGGGCCAGCTAATGTCATACGAGGCGTTGCTCCAGCACTGAGGTAAAGAAAGTACATTTCTAATGATTTAGCATTGAGTGCCTTTCTGTTCTATATTCCATCATCTCATTTCCATGATTTGTAACTACTTGGTGACTGGAATTAATCCATGGGGAGAATAATTCCTTAGCACAGAAGCAGACACTCAATTGAAAATACACACTGGGCAATATTAATTTTAGAGAATACAGAAAAACGACCCATTTATTAAGCCTGTTTGATAATCAAAGCTAATGGTTCATTGCAATTTTCTTATCTGTATAAACACTAAAAGGAAGTGAGGCTAGACTGCTGGTGTCATGTGCACACTCCAATGGAATAGTACAATAGCCTCCACGTTTGTCAGGCTATGGACACATGAACATCCTTATAATCAGCATAAAACATCCTAATTTAGGGAAATGATCCAATTCAGGTTAGTTTGACAAAGCTCAAACATTAGTAGCTTATCTGGCAAATATTTTGGCTCATCTTATCCGAAATGTTACTCCCAAATCAATATGGCCGACAGTGAATGCAAATACACTTAAATGGCTGGTTAAAATGAGTCGATTTCCATAAACATACGATCACAGTTGAAATGGACAAAATATGAGAATGATGAACAGCAAGAACAGTTTAAAATGGGATAAAGACAACAGTCTCTTGAGTATTTTGTTATAAGGTTATATTATCTGAATAAACATGTAAAAAAATTGCAGAACTTTCAAAGCAGATGGACTATGGCACAGACCTAGCCTTTACACAGGATCTTCCTTATGAAGTAGCCAATGAGTGTATTTGTTGCATTTCGTAAAGTAGCAATGCTTTCCCTTGTTTCCTTGAAATAGTTCCTGTTTAGTCAATTTCCCATTTAGTACGGAGGGTTGGTTATTCTTGCAATACTACTACTGTATATTCCAGTGCCAGTTCCAAGCCCAGATAAAGAAGATTGCATCAGGAAGGAGTATTCGCTAACCTTAAAGTGAAGGTTGAAATATAAAATGTTTTTGTCTGAAATCATCCATTAAAAAGACTTAAGTGTGCATGTTTGAATCTAAAGGATTTTTTGGGGTAAATTCACAGAAAGGTTGTCCAGAATTTACCACACAGATGCCATGTGACCACATTTTTGAACAATAGGTAGTCTTTGACACTGTTTCAAAAGGGAGTAAAAAAAATCTCCATTTCAGTTTTGTGCATCTACTAATTCTTTCTGTCATTTGCTTTTCACTCGCTCCTTTGTTTTGATGCAGGCTGCTGTCTTATTGGCGAAAGCAAAAAGTCTAATTGATTGATCAGGCCGGGGGGTATCGATCAAGCTAATCCTCTGCAATGACCCTTGACCTTCTGATTGACAGCATCCCTGTAATGAGGCCTCAGAACTGAGAGAGTAGATGAAGGGGGGGTTTAGAGAAGGGCATCTGTGTATATGAACATGCACACACCCATCCCCAACTAAATCAACTTTGTGCCATTGTTACATCGCAACGCCCTCAATAACCCCAGTTTGCATAATCGGCTTTTTTCATTGTTTGGCCCAGACACATTAAGGTGCAGTGTTGCATTGTTGACTGCAATCAGCACGTGCCCATTGTTTGCTCATCACTGTAGCATTATGCATTGTTTACCCTCCGCAGCATGTGTTTTTTTTTGCTGAGTGACTTACGAAGCATGCTAAACCCATTATGTTTTCTGTCCCGGACTCGAGAATGGTCTCTACATAGCTTCTATTGCAATAGGCAAAAGACTGACCTTAATATTAGACCTCTTGCACTGTTCGCCACCAACTAATACAAAAATACTATAATGAAAAACACTAATACTTTAGAAAGGGGCACAGTTCCTATACCAACTCACACAAACAGAACCAAACATTAGCTGTCTATGTTTTATGGTCCAACCTCAAAAGATGCCAACCAAGCATTAATGAAAGAAAAATGTTTAATAGGCCCAGGCACTTATAATGTAATGTTACAATAGAAACGTATATGCTGAGAGGTCCTTGTGAGGGGTATGCTTTCTTTACCTTGCGTTACCTTGTGCTGTTTTATTTAAGTGCTCATAGTGTTCTGGTTTGGCAGAATGTCTGTCCATGGTGAAAGCAATCGCACCGAGCTATACTTGATGTATTTCTTGTGTATTGCCCGAGGTTTGTAGTCTTTGGTTCTTAACAATCTTTCTCTGCTGTTCTGTGGCCACTGCTGTCAAAACTGATCTATCCTTTCAACAAATTCTATGGGATATAATACCGTTTTAAAATGTCTGTTTTAGAAAACAAAGATAAAAGGTTTCTTTACGTAATGCTAAATACAACTGCATCATTCATTATTTTATGTATGAGCTGCTTAAACACAATGACGAATGACTAGAATAGTGCCTACATGGCTGTAATAGTCGAGGTTTCCAATAATGGGCCATATCCCATTCACCTTACTAGACATTTTTCCACTCTTCATCACCCAATTATACTACCACAGGCACAAGTTCCAATAAAACAGTTTCTTTCCTTATTTCATTTTTGGAAAGGATTCAGTTTCAACCATATTTAGGTGAACGCAAAGCCTTTGCCAAACTGTTGTCAGTCCTAAGGAGTGGATGCCTCGACCTGGGTAATACCACGGCAGAAACCACTCTGCTTTGTGTTTTTATGGACAAGCGTCACTGCAACTGTATTTCAAGTACGCTGGCTAATGAGCTTTTTAACCATCTCCATATGGACTTGCACTAGCGTCTAGACGGAGGGGCAGTATTTGGTGCGAGTTGCGTGGTGCTGACTGTGCTGACATATAATTCCCCACAAGCAGCAGAGTTTAACCGAGGGCAAGCCTTGCTTGCCATTGGGGACTCATAATTGGTTATTGTTTACCACATAGCTCACAACAGCACCCAAATCCAGGATGTGAAAATGATGGGGAACATACTTCTGGTGTGGATTTGGATGTGATCTACAGGGTGGTTCTGGATTTCCTGGAGTTGAGGTGACCAACTCAAGTGCTTCTACAATTAAGAGTTATATATTGGCTCCCAGTAAAATTCATTCCTCCAATGCTAAAACATCGTGACCACCTACAATTCCTGTTAGTCTCAGAAAGGCAGTAATATTGAAGAAAATAGAAAATCTGTAACAAGAACAACTGTGGAACAGTTGAAAAGCCCAGATATCCATGATCTGAACCAAGCCAGTAGACTAAAGAGGATGGAATAACATATCTGTGGCAAAACGTGTCGCTGCACAAAATCAGCCATTTCTGAAGGAATGAGCAACTTCACATCTTTGTTCAACCACACTAAGATGTGCAGTCAGTCTATCTATTCTTCCAAAATATTAACAAATGACATTGAACCTTTGATGACCTGAGAGTGCACTGCACTGCAGACTATGATTATTATACTGCAACAGTAGTACTGTGTAATGTTTTAATAAAAAATAAATGAAAACGGTCTATGACAATAAGACAAGACTAATTGAGTTTGTCCTAAATACCAGAGAGCCAAATAAATACAGTTTAATAATAAAGTACATAGTAATAAACCATAACAAACAGCATACACATGACTGACTCTAGTGTATGGCTGAACTGGCGACCCTTCCATGCTAAGTGCATATAAATGACAGCTGTCAAAGCATTAAAAAAGATTAAGCCTGATTTACGCCAATGTATACATTATCTGTAATCTTTGCAATATTCGTTGAAAAGTAAAAACAGCCCTTTACTATATTTTATAGACTAAGTTATAGACTTTAAGTAGCATAGGATTAAAGTGGTTTTGTGGGTGTTCTGTAACTGCACTATATTTAGACTAATATGCCGCTGTGGATCTCATTTTGAGAGTGCGTAATTTGAAATCCCTGAGAAATCACAGCATTACCCCACACCTGATCTCCGGTTTTGTTTGATGAGTTAACACTGTTGATGCCTATATATAATTTTTCCATCTGATCAATCACAAAATGAGGTAAAAGCATTTGTAGGGATGTGTACGGAGCTACACTGGCAGATTAAGTCTCTGATGCATTAGTGGATTATAGGACAATGTAGTTTTTTCCTGTTTCGAGCTGAATCGTGCTGCTTTCTGCTCAGATGAAATAGTGGGATTATTGTACAACAGTTTACTCTCATACACAAGTGAACACATCAGTGTAAGTAGGTACAATTTAACATTTGGACAATCCTTTTATTGAAGCTAACTTAAAAGCCCTGGGTTCTTTTATCTGTTTTTGATCTTGTGTCCAGAGCAACTGCCTTTATGCTACCCTTGTGAGCAAGCTGCTACTTTATACAGAGAGATGTGATCTGTGCTAAGTGGCCAAAAGAAAAAAGAACGTTTGTAGGAATCTGAATCTGATGTGGATATCTGGATCAATGAGATTTTAATGACATTTTTAAATGTTTTATTTTTGTTTGTCACGCTAACAACTGACAACACACGTTTGACCTTACACTGGTTTCTGCTGACATAGGTGTTCACAGAAAGATTTGCAAATGAGATATGCAGAAATAGGGGGTCTGGGGCATGATCATCACAGGACATTGGGTTAAGAGAGGATGTTGTCTTTCGGAACCATCAAATCCAGAAATGACCGGTAGTAATGTGTGTTTTCCGAAGAAGTAACTATCAATATTGCCATGGGAGGCCTCCATTTGAACTTTTGGCATTTTGACTAGTAAGGGGCCTTTCGGGACCAAAAGTTGGATTGAAGGACTTAACTGAAGCATGTGAACTCAGTCTCCTTGTGTAATAGAAATATGATGTCAAATTACCTTGATGTGAACATGTTTTTAGTTTTTTTCCCTCTGCGGTGAGTACATAGTGTTCTGACCTGAATGGAAGCCAAGTGTAAGACTTTAGGTCATCCTCTCTATCTTGGCAGTCAGGCTCCATTTCCAGAGAGAAAGTGACAGTCTGGTCACAGGTGAGATGAGAGAGAATGTCATTACAGGACTCCGAGTACCTCTCTTTGGAACATGTTCCAACTTCTGACACTTGCATAGAGATTTATTTCCCTGTTATTAAATTTTTATCTTGACTGTCTACACTCTATAGGTTAAATTATATAGGTCAGTGCAGAGCATGGACAAAAGAAAAAAAGAACAGTAAAAGTCCCTAATAAAAACCCTTCCTGGAAGAATATATTTTTTAATGTACAAAAATGACTTATTTATCAATATTAACGTGTGTGTTTTTTGAAAAATATTTATACAATATACACAATACAGACATTCATTTACATTTCATTGGTCATTTCATTGGAATTTACTTGTTCAGAGATTACTCGTCAGATAAAACAATTCTATAATTGGACACTTTAAAAGAGTCATAAAAAGTCCATTGGCTCAAACCAACAGGTGGGCCTGGACCCCAGAGTTAGATGTGTTGCCACTCGTCCAGGTCCAACATGAAACTGAACGAACAACCTGCAGCTCTTATGTTTGCGTTCACACTCATTCAATGTCTCTGCAAAGTTTAAACTCACAGTCCGTGTGAACCTCAACTCACAGCAACCTTCAAGGTCACCCCCCTCTCACATTAACCCCCCTCACCCTCTCCAGCTCGTGGCACAAAAGGAACTATGCAGGCTAAAGTCACAACAGCACACCAAGAACAAAGCAAATATTGAATGTTTGTCTCTCTTCTCTGTATGGTAGGTGGCAGGTTTTAACTGTCTAAACACATGTTTACCACAAATAGGTTTGGAACCTGGGACCAGGAGAAGCCTATATTCCCAAATTCTTGACTCCTCTATGGACAACATTAAAAATCATGTTATACGATCAAATAAAAAAGTCTAATCGTAAAGTCTGTAATAAAACTCGAACACTTTTACAAACTGCTGCAGAGATTTGAAATTAACATTCATTGAGTGTGAAAAGGTTGGTCAACATTAGAACTTGTGTGAATCTACAATGAGATATAAAACAGTCAGGGCAGTTAAAGGGAAGTTAAATGAGGACACTGAAGAATTTGTCATTTCTCCAAATCAATAGTTTTTAGTTTGTACTTTATTTGTAAATGGCCATAATGGGAAACATGACTTTGACTGGTCTAATGGCTTTCACAGGCTGCCAAGAATGTGACTCGCTCCAAATGTATACATGATTTAAATTCATGTGCAAGAGAGTATAGGCAGTCAGTGGCCACATTCACACTAATGTACAGTGATATGTATATCTCTGTTCTATTTTTTATTATTAAAAAATAAAATATCTAAATCTATTGATATATTATTACCGACTGAAAGTTTTGTAATGTTAAGACAACATTCATTATAGAAACTGCTTTTATTAAAAATGTTTTTTATAAATCTCGTTTTTACGCATTGAAACAGTTTTCTATACGGAGCTGTGTGGCTTAAAGTGTGGGATTGTTTAAATTGTAGCCACTAGAGGGATACATATACGCCTTACAAACTCCGTAAACACCATCCTATCACTATGTGTGCCACAGAGAGAATTACCGTCAGTGAGAGTTGCCTACCTGTGTGACTTCCCCCTTTGAAAAAAAAAAACACTCACACTCACACAGAGCCCCGGAACATATAAACATGAGTTGTTCTTAAAAGACTTAGAGAGAAAGAAGTGGCTCTAAAGCGGACGAGGACCTCTGCGACTCTCCAAGTGATTCAGCTTGAGGCAATCAATGAGGACCGCGATGCTTACTCTCTGCCCATCATCTTCCTCTCTTTAAACGCAAATCACACCACATTTCAACTTTTTTGGTGCAAAAACGAACTTTGGATTCCATCTTTCTTTTTTGCCATACACTTTTCTCACTCTTCTCGCTTTGTGCAATAAATATGACAGGTCGCTTTGTTGTGACTTTTGAATGGATTATAATATGTGCCATTTCTTACGCTGTTTTACGCATAGGATAAGAGAAACAACAAAAAGGTGTGACAAGAGCCTGGCGAACAACTGTGGATTTCGAGTGAGTCCTAGCTTCCAGAGGGATGAGGGGGCATTGGCCGGACCCCCTCTTGATTGATCACCTATTAGTCATCCCGTTGAGCTAAATGGGACCCATTGAAAAGGCACCGTGGAAGAAATACATGAACCTAATATTCCCGTGTCCCCTGAATGTTTCTAGAGTAGTTTTGCTTAAGAGTCGTGGCTGAGAAAACAGCTTTATTTAGATACTTTGAACCGTAAACGTCTGTCGCTGTAAAACTGAAGAGGATTCCAAACAGAAGATTTTTGCGCTTCACTTTATTTTATTTTTTTATTTTATTGCAAAATGAAACTTTGGACTTCTCCCTGGGTGATTTGCCTGGTGATTCTCATCTTGTGCTTTGGATCAGAGTGTGGGACAGTTAGGTTAAAAGGGAGATCCAAAAGGGAGCTGGTGCGCCTCAGGGAGGCGAAAGCCACCATGCCGGGGTCTTGTGCCACTCGTCTGCCCCGGGGCAAGCGCTCCGTGCCCGGCTTGGAGAGGAGGCTTATGCGCCAGCGGCGGCGCTCCTCTCAGCCCGAAAACAACTCTCTGGAGCGCGGTGGGAAGGCGGTCTATTTCACCGGCAGAGGGGACCAGCTGCGCCTTAAACCCGGCGTGGAGATACCCAGAGGAAATTTTACTCTGGAGATGTGGATCAAGCCGGAGGGAGGTCAGCGATCACCCACAGTAATAGCAGGTACATTACGCACAACCGTTATCCAAAAGCGCATTGTTTAACAGACTACCAGTGATGTTTTAATATATATACTATATATATAGCTATATACTGTTAATCAAACCAACGTGCTGAAAATTAGTTAGTCTATCAGACTAGACAATGATGTAATGCTTTAAAAGTACAGCGGATGCGTTAGGTAGTGCAAGCTGGCTCATTGAATCTAATGCATAAAGTTTGCATGTTATAACACAAATGCTATTCATTTGAAGCAGCATTCTAATTTCCTGTCGCACTCTGAGATGGAGATAAATGTGTAAAAACCACCGTGCGGTCGGTAGAAAGATAGATAAAAGCTACCGCACCGTTTGACCGGCAGCTGATGTCACTGTGCGTAAAATGTAATTTCTCTGAGCCGACTTAGCTATTTTAGAACTATGATGTAATGGTTGAAACTTTGTGAGCGAACACGTCACTTCAGGCACAATGCCCTACAGATCTAAGAGGAAGATTTTTCTAGAAGCTAATATGGAGTGCCTCCTTTCTAAAAGAAAACACCTTTTGGAAATAGGGGAGAGGAATGCGCAAGGGTTTCCCTTTGCATTTATGTTTTAAATACATGCGTGTATTTACCTGGACGCTGTCCGTCTTACACGCTTCAATATGATTTTTTGTACACCTAGTGATTATATTATTAGGGTTATCTTAAAATATGAATACATAGGCTATATGTAAATATATCATTACATTATTACATTATTACAATGTAAATACGCGTTTTGAGACGTTATGCTTTTTTCCCTCATGTTTTGGCTTTGCCATATAAGTTTGAGATGTTCGGAGCCGCTCTGCATCATGCATTTCATCTGGCATGACGCTTTTTATGTTTTACAGTAGAAGGATGTGTGCTTTTTTCTATAATTGCTTTCCTTTGCCGACAGGGAGCGTTGCATACACAACTCATTGACTGCTACAGAACCTGTTCAGATCATGGCTCTTTTTGAACTGAGCTGAACTCAAGTCTGCAATTCATGCATAAATGTTGTTTTATTTGTTTATTTATTTATCTCAAACACACACAACAAAAACACATTTGTGACAGTCAGTCAGTTACTGTTACTTAAAGAAGCCCAAGGCTTATAGATGAAGAGACATGGGATAATTACCACGCCAGTAATTGTGTCTAGTCCAATTTCAATTAGATCACAGATAGGCTGCATAGTCACATATGCTACGGGGCGTGTGGATAGTGTCATCGGAGATTCATTTAGATGTTTCTTGTCCATTTCTTACATCTTGAGGAGATGAGGTTAGCTGGCCCACTGTGACCTTAGTGACCCTGGATTTTAAAAAGGGGTACACTTATACTACTAGGGTATTAGTAGAAAGTACATGAGTGCAATACAACCACTACATCCTGACCAAACATTTGAAATAAAACTGTTGTTATTGTGCTCCTCAGACAGTTTACCTTGACATTGCTCTTGTAGCTACTAACTTAAATAAAGCCTAATCCTTTAAACCCAATTCAAAAATCCCTCGCAAATGCCTCAGCGGCCTGTTTTGATTGAAACCCAACTGTTTTTTCAGTCTTGTTTTGACCATCACATTTTGACTTATTTTCCTTCTTGGTAAAATTCCCGCTCTTGCTCTGACAATTCTTTCCGTGTTTATTTACGCTGACGTTTGCTGTGGTTTTGTCTGCTGTTATGAAATCACGTAAATGGCATGCCACCACACAGGAGTGAGTTTGGTATCCGAGTGTTGTTTGTGTTAATAGTCCTTGGTTCTGTGTCATGTTGAGCTGTACCTTGTGAAATGGGAAAGGCAACAGTGGCTGTCTTCCATGACCTGTTGGTACACTGCAGACCATGGCAGATGTTTGGTCTGATAGCAGATATATCTTGCTGCTATCATCATTTCAGAGTTCATAAACAAGTGTTGCTTCTTCAAATGTTTGTCTACCTCTTTGTATTAGACATGATTACCGCACATTTCAAATATAAATGGAATTTTCCATCACCTCCTAAGGAAAAATAGCATAATAGTCACTTAAGATTCAATATGGCTGCGTTTCTTTGACTTTTTTTGCACAAGTAAACATCTTCATTGTTTCACTCCTCCCTGTATTTTATCAAGTTCTTCTGACATATTTCTTTGTGTGTGTGTCTCTGTGTGTGTGTGTGCATTTGGAGTTTCTCTCTTTTTTTCCCTGAGTATATTTTCTTTGGAACAAGACAAATGGCAAGTGTGAAGAAGGTCCTTTGAACCAGACAGAAACCACTTTTCACTATAGCCAGTACACATGCAACCCCCTTTGTGTGTGTGTGTCTGCATTTGCTTAAGGACAAAAACATCTATGGCAAACATATATACATGCATATGAAGGAAGGCGTGTATGTAGGTGAGAGAGTGTGAGCTCAACCAGTCACTACTTGGTCTGGAAGAGTGTGGTGTGTTAGATTAATTGAGCATGGCAGAATTATGACAGCTGTTTACACTAGGAGCGCTACAAGCATTTTAGCACACCTTTTAGCCTTGAGTGCACTAGCTGACAGATGGAAGGCTTTTTCCCCTTCCAGTGTAGTGGAAAGCCTGAAAACGTCATCCGCCAAAGGACTGACCTTGATGCTGAACCCAACCCTCACTCTTTGAACATTAGTCCACTCAAATTCCACGTTAATGAATGCATACTGCTGTGTGCATCTAATTAGAAACAGGTCAGTGTTAGCAAGATGTCCGTGCAATTACCATTAGGCAGTCACTTATTGCAGGCTCAGGTACCCTAATCGATGGGGATTCAATGCATGTGATGTGATGTGAGGCTATGTAATTAAGCTAAAAACAATCTATAGAAGACAACAGGAGGGATTCTTTAATACATCTCAGCTACAAATACATGGTTTCAGTCTTGAACTGTCTGTGCAATATAAAGCTCTGGATCACCTGTGCTCACTTCCATATGCTGAGGTAGATTTTGTGGTTCATTTTCAGGTGCTTTGGAATCTTTGGCCTCATCGTGTGCATATGTACACAAGAGTGTATGTATTAACACAAGTTCACGCACACGTACTTCTGACAAGCACAAAACAAACAAACAGTTAGCATTCAGAGATCCCCAAGAAGTGAAAACACATTACCATGCTGAAACTGACACACGGTCCAAGTGAAACAGGAAAAAGGTGTTTTGGTGCCTCTACAAAAACACGATTTTAGCAGAAAACTAGCTGTTTCTGGCTACCCTCCTGGCAAAAGGACGTTTACATGAACAACTTTAAATGCTCTCTGTGTTCAGCGAAAGGCCATGCAGAGAGATTTCCATGGGGTCTCCCATATATATAAACATGCACTTCAACCCAATTTCCAGGACAGTTATGAAAGATCACATTATCATATTAATGCATTTTATCCCCAGCCTATATAAACTAGGTGACATATGCAGATAATCCATCATGTCTGGACGTGGGTGGACACGTCAGATGCACATATATATGATGATTGTCATGGTAAATGTAACAAAATTAGCTATAGGACTACTGTGAATTGAGAAGAATCTCTCTATGAATTTACAGCAGATCATTTCAAGATCCTGGCCACGGTTATGGCTTTATCCTGTCTACATTTGCAGTTGCTTTCAGGCTATAGCTTCTCATGTTCCAATTTGTATTATTATACAAAAGCACAAGTATCTTCAGTAAAGATCATCTCATTCATATATTTATATTTGTCTGAGCTTGTAAACGGGTTGATTGTTATCGCCTACATTTAGATGGCACACCAGACCTTCATGGTTCTGAGTGGGTGGGATCTTGTGACACCGTTGACCTCTGAATTTGTTGTGATCCGTTAGTGAAATCCACACATGCGGTGAACAGTGAGTGATTACATGTGGATGTGCAGTCTTTTTACTCACTCCTTTAGAAGCAGTCACTGCATACAAGAGCCACACAGAAAACTATAGGATTCTAGATCTATGATGTGTCTAACATGTGGATCTATAATTTATCAAGTTCCGGAACTCATATTGATTCATTCAGTTTTTGTTTTTTTGTTTTTTAGTAGTTCACTTTATTGCATTAGGGGTCATGGCTGGCAGAAGCCAATCCCAGCAACTATACCTTTATTATTCTGGATCAGGACTGTGGCCATATCTTTAGGGCCCACTGTCAAGTTTGGCATGGTGTAATGTTGGCTGATAAGATTCTAATCTACATTGTAGAATAATTCTTTGTCCCTTCCTATAACCAGCATATGCTTCTTACTAAATTAGATATTCGTCTGTATTTGAGATTTGCTGTAAATTGTTTAGAGGTCAACTATGTGTGCAACTGGTTAAAATGTATTTAGAAAGAATCTGCATAGAGATGTCTAATAATGATATCATAATGATATCATAATGATATCATATTTCACAAAATGAATTTATTAATTGGTGTTTTTCTGTTTCTTTTCAGGTCTTTATGACAAATGCTTCTATGCTTCCAGTGACCGAGGATGGTTGCTTGGTATCCAGGCTGTCAGTGAATATGGAAATCGAGACCCGCGGTTCTTCTTTGCCCTTAAAACTGACCGTGCACACAAAGTTACCACCATTCACTCCAATGCTCGCTATGTGCCAAACCAGTGGGCCCATGTCGCAGTCACGTATGATGGCCTCTACATGAAACTTTTTGTTAATGGCGCCCAGGTGGGTGTCAGTCGAGAGCAGTCGGGAGATGTCTTTAGCCATTTGACCAAAAAGTGCAAAGTACTGATGATCGGTGGAAACGCCCTGAACCATAATTACAGAGGGGCAGTAGAACGAGTGGGTCTATGGAGGCACGCTCGAAGGCAGAGACAGATAATCAGGGATATGCAGGGCCATGAGGACCCCCTAGATCTACCTCATCTTGTCATTCGTGAAACCTTTGAACACCCGGGTCGCAAGTGGCTGACTGTAAAAGATGGGAGTTTCCCTCAAGCAGAACAAGATGTGGTGGGGCGGGTTGGTGGTCTGGGTGGTGGAGTCAGAAATGGTGAAAGCTTGTTGGACATAACACTTGAGCCTCCACCTTGTGGCCAGACTGTTTGCGACAATGTGGACGTTATAAAAAACTTTAACCAGCTCTGGCCCTTCCGTCGTCCAAAAAAAGTCCGATATCGAGTCATAAATATTTGGGATGATGCGCGAAAAAGGCCAACAGTAACAGACCACCAGATCAGCCTCCAGCACCAACAGCTCAATGATGCCTTTAGCCCATACAACATTACCTGGGAACTCAGCATCCACAATGTGACCAACTCCTCCCTCCGCAACCGCCTGATCCTGGCAAACTGTGACATCAGTAAAGTTGGGGATGACGCTTGTGACCCTGAGTGCAACCATCCTCTGACGGGGTACGATGCCGGTGACTGTGCGTCTGGACACCGAAGCAGATGTCCTGACCACAAACAAGGCAATGGCATCTGTGAACCGGAATGTAACTGGGAAAACTTCAACTACGACCTTGGCGATTGCTGTGACCCCAATGTGACAGACGTAACCAAGACGTGCTTCAACCGCTCGTCTCCACTCAAGTAAGAGCTCACTGTTTTCTCTTTTACAGCGATAATTGCCTGTAGTTGTTCTTCAATAAACAGAAGATTTAGACCAATCCAAAAGCATTAACATATACCACAACATTCTTTGCTTTTTTGGCTACAGCACTGAATTATTTGGGTAAGATGACTCTGCACCATAGCCACACAGAGCTTGAGAAAATGAAAAACAAATATTTCCATACATTAGCCCCTGAAGAGAGGATCTTGATGTCTAGTCCTACTGCTTTCTGGCCATTTGGGCTGAGTGTAACTCAACTCCCAGCATGTGTGGCCTGGGAAATCCTCTCGGGACATCTAGTCCAATCTAGCCTTGGCCTGGTTCAATCAGTGTTCTACACTTAAACAGTGCAAAACACATGCAACCGGATGACTTTTATTGTAGTTTTTGTACAGACCAGATGGCTCATTTCGGAATCCATTTGTCAACCGTATGTCACACGTATATGCAGAGAGTTAGCTTAGAAAAAATAAATCCAATGTGAAAAAAGAAAGGTCAGCATGGTAAATGTGCCTTTAGCTGTGGAAATAGTTTCAAACCCAACAATATCCAGTAAACCACAGAGACATGTTTCTTGGAAAGACTGGTTTTGGTCCAATCTTGGGTGAATTTTCCAGGTATGTTGAAGGAGAAAGTAAATGCTAAGTGTTTATTTTTACATAGCTGTAGGTGCACTGTTTTTTTCTTACTTTAATACCAAGAATGCCCCTCACATGCATGCACTTATTTTGTGTACAGGCTAATTGTGTTCTTTTGGTAGTGCAATAAGAAAAATCTTACTTTGAGCATAACTCTCAGGAATTCAGTTTATGGATTGTGCCAGATATCCAGTGGCAGGAATTTGTGTTTGTTGACTCACGAAACCAACTTAGAAACATTTCTGTGGGCAGTGCGGGGGGTACAGAGATACAAAACACAGCAAAGTTTTACTGTCTGAGTGTATATGAACAGTGAAGGACACCTCACTGACCACACGATATTTCTGGCACAGCTAATTGAAAATATCTGAAAATAACAGTAACAACAAATTCAGAACATCACAAGGGAAACGTAGCTGGTAGTTCAGTCTTGATTTGAAAGTCATCACTTACTGGTCCTTATTTGCAAGGTTTAAAGGGTCCTTTTTATATAGCAAGGATAGAGGCAGACACAAAGATGGTTGAAACAAGATAATTCTCTAGGTAAAAATCAATTTAGTCTTTCCAAGTGGTTGCTTATTTTGCTTTTATTATGGCCTTTCTGCAGAGGCTTGTGCGGAGTAGCACTGAAAACATTTTGACATTCCTCCTTAATTATGGAATACTGGCTGAACAGAGTAGCCCGTACTGAGAGGGGAACAATGACTGTGAGGTCCTGCATTTATTTTTGCAGAGTTTGCGCCTGTTACCACTTACCACATGTAGTGTTTTTAGAGATCTGGCTTATAGTCCTCCAGCAGTCTCTCCTCTGAAAATACCATTGTTAATAACACCCCCTCATTTCCCTTCTCCACATTTGGTTAAGTGGGGAATATTTTCGCATTGTTTTTACAGACCTCAATATTGACACTTTATTTGGTCATAGTGGAATTGGATGTTATCTGCTTGCGTGTGTATTTGATGTTAAATTAAGACATTCATCAAATTGCTCCTATCAGAGTGAAAATAAAGCAGTTTACATACAATGCCTTAATCCTTCTGTGCCTCCATAGATGAAGTCCAGGACAAGTGGTTAGCACTGTTCTCTGTCTTGGTTTCCTTCACGTAATCTGGAGTGCACTGCAAGTCATCCATTGCCCCTGACAAATTGCCCACACGATGAATGGTCACAAAAATCCCAGTAGATCATCAACCTTTCTTCTTCAGTCTGATGCTTGGTTTGAACATACGCTTTGTATTAAACATATGTCCATGACTATCTCCATTGGCTGTGATAGGCTGATTAGCTAAGCTCACCAGTAGGTAAATAGGTCCAATAAATGAATGTGTTCAAAGGTTTTGCTTCCCTAGGAACAGCAATTAGTGATTCTCTCTCAGCAAGTGTGGGTTGTTGGTTCAGTCCAAACACACAATATTTCTGATTAGCATCTGCATGTCCTCCCTGTGTTACTGTGGGTTTGCCCTGGCTACTGTGCCTTCTTCCCATTACCCCCCATAAAAAACATTTGTGTGAAATAGAAGAGTCTGAAGTACCATGGGCACCCGAACTTTGGAAAGATTAGGTTATGAGCCGGTTTTGACAAAGGCTAATAGGTCATCTATTTCTTCACAGTCAATATCTTACTGAGTGTGACAGTTTAATGGATGGAACACTCTTTTCTCTTTACTTCCTCACCTTACCATGCTGCCCCTCACTGTGCACTGCTAATCTTCAGGGCCCTTGACTTGGGTGTTTTACAGTTGGTCGTCTAAACCTTAAACCCCCGTACCATAAAACATTATGGAGTGCTCGGGTGTAAAGACCAGGACTTCCTCTTTAAAGTCATAGCTTTCACCTGTGCTACCTCAGGAGGTCTGGTAGAAAGATGATGGTAAGACATGAATATTAGGGACCATTGAGGATGGGTCCTCCAAGTCCTTTTTATGAATGTAAACTAAACCATTTATATTAGCTATGCCTCAAAGTTGCAAACAAGTCAAGTTTTAGGTTCACACTTCTATCATGTAACATTGATTGAAAAAGTAAATTCGTAACATGCCCCCATGTCCAACAGGAAGTCACACGTGTGGTCGTGACGATCTTTTTTGGATTGAGTTTGGATTGACCAAGCATTTGTGCACACAGAGGAGCTGGACACAAAGATATGTCAATTAATCTTAAAAATGTCTCTCTGGGGCCCCCTACAATGTTACAAAGGGACTGTGAAATGCAGTTTTTGGTAAACAAATGAAATTTTGTTTATGTATATCACATAAAAGTGACTTGGGTTTGGTGATGCGACCCTCCCGCTGATGCGTGTCCTTCCGTGGTCACAATGGGTTACGAGGGCCCTTTATTACGGCTCGCAGTTTGAATTAATCTTACTTTAACAAATCTGGGAAAGTATTGGTTTCCTAGAAAAGTAACAACAATTCATTGGTCATTGTTCAGGGTGTACTCCCCACCACAGTTGCTGGGGTAGGTGATCATAACCATATGAGGGATGTACGCTCTTCACATCTGGAACACTCAATCACATCTTCAACTGTCAGTTCAGAAAAATGTTAACTTTGTAGTCAAATTGAAGTATCAGATTTTTAAGGCACAGGTTTTACAGTGTGGAGGATCAAAAAAAAGAGGATGTGATGAATACAGTAATAAAGTCTGAGATGGGTTTAGGGGCCGTACTGTTGACTGACTTGATGACAAGGAAACGGAGAGCCCCCACTGACTCTAAAAGTGTTCTTGGCTGTGAAAGTGTCATTACCATGCCAGCGTAGCCCTGCTTACGCTGTGCTGCCCCTAGACATATGTATACAGAGCAGATTTATAGCCTGATATGAATTATATATGGGTGTAAATGGATAGTGTCACAATAGCCGGTCTAATATGTATCAGGGAGGCCTTGAGAGCTGTTTTGTGCTCGTCCAAATAACTTTTAAGCAGATGCTTGGTTCATTCTTCTCTTTGCTCTCCTTTATCATTCATTCTTGTTTTAAGGATTTTCCCAGAACATGTCTAAATATCACAATGGTTAAATGCATGGAAAATCCTGTCCTTCCCCAGTGGCTCATGTCTGCAGAAAGAAAATGTCTGATGAAAAGTGTAAGCGGGAAGCAGGGGCTTTGGAATGGAGAAATATTTGAGTTTGGGCTTTGAGAAAGAGAATGTGGCATAGAGTTTAATGTAAGTTTCTACTAAAAATATGGTTGAGGTGTAAACAAACAACTGAAAAATGTCAGTTACAAAAAGTTGGGGATATATGTCTTTTGGATGAAATGTGTGGGAATTAGAAATGGTTCATGCCACAGTGACATTACAGCATATAGTATTTAGCAGTACCAGGTGATAGTAATTTATAGATGCATTTAGGGGCATTCTGTTATTTCACTTGAATGTAAACTATCCCTAACTTTTGTGACCATATAGCCTCCATTGTATAGTGAAGTTGGTGCTTTTCTTTATTGCTGACTAACTATCTCTGACCTTTTCCCCTTGTGCATATCCAAAACTCTGCATAAATATTTTCTAAGGAAACATTGACATTCCTGAAGTCATTTGGAAGAAGGACCTTATATGATGCACTCTGTCCTTCTCTGTTACGTGAATGCCCCCAGTTGATTTTGCATAGCCCTCACGGAAAAGACTTTATTCAAAACGTCTGTTTTGAAGGAATTCTGCATCTTAACCACTCTTTCATCCAGCCTGAATGTTATGAAACATTTCATGTGGCCGCATATGAAAAGTACATTGGTCGTAACCGTAGAAGGCTTGTCACAGAGGAAGACATTTTTTACTCTGGTATTCCTCCAGAACACTGCCAAAAACCCGAGATAGACATTTGAAGCTTTGAGAGTGTCACGGTCCGGGTCTTTTCGTGACCTTGGGTTGCGGTCAGCCACGGCTGGTAGCACACCTGCCACGTCACTTTCTATCCGCACCCCTGTCTCCCGCCAGTAATCGAGGCACCTGT
>JAVQKC010135341.1:0-10586 GCA_036025475.1 Philypnodon macrostomus
CGTATGGGGCAGACATACGGGGCAGACGTACGGGGCAGACGTACGGGGCAGACGTATGGGGTCGTTTTCGCCGATATACACTTTGCTGTCGGGACGACAGCACAGGCCTTGTTTTGAATGGGGGGTGTTGTGGAGTCTGCATGTCTTCCCCATGTTATTGTGTGTTCTCTCTGGGTACTCCGGCTTCCTCTCATCACCCAAAGACTATATGGCCCATAGTTGCTGGGTTAGGCTCCGATCAGCTGCAACCTCTAACAAGAACAGTGGAAGAAGTGGAAGAAGATGAGAAGAAGATGAATGAATACATTTGCTATTAGCTCAAGCAACTCTCATATCTCTCAAATACATTTTACTGTTTTGCTTGTGTACATCTGAAAAACAATGATAGAATTATGATTGTATTTTTGCACATTTTTGCATTTTCATTTTCACCCCCTCTCTCACTCCTCAGGGCGATAATGTGCTCATCAACACCTACAGTGGCGTCCTGAAGATCTCCGACTTTGGCACTTCCAAAAGGTTGGCCGGAATCAATCCTTGTACCGAGACATTCACAGGTACGCACTGACCTACTGACCCTAATTATCTAAGACCTCTTCACCTATTTTAACTCCTCACCTATATTTAGTGCTGCTTTATCTGAGTGGTTGTACAGTGGATCATTAGACTGGGATGACCACCAAGACTCACCTATGTTTTAAATGCATTTTGTTCAATAGCAGTAAAAGCTCAATAACCAAATTAATAATAGCATGGTAATAGTGGAGATATTGCCTATTACATATCATAAGAATGAATGGGTTTGATCCTCTGGGGTTCTCATGGGTTCTCTCCGGTCACTTCAGAACCATTAGGAAAAACTGGTCTAGCCTATACGGTTGTGTGTCAGCCTATATAGATGCAAACGATGAATAAATATATCATCATATATCATAAATTGGTCCTATAAAAGTGGGAGTCACAATAAATAAAAAACAGGACTAATCTAGCACAAAACTAGGACCTAACTGGGTCCAGATCAGGTCTAAAACACTCAGTGTGTCATTTAACCATATTATACTGCATTACCTATTTTTTGTCTATAAAGTAAACAAATGGACCACATGGTAATAACCTAGTTTGTTGTTTATTTAACTATATGTAAATTCACAGTACCCATAATCAATGCATATGGGATAATGTTACGTGACTCTGGGCTGTCCCTTTTACAAGTGTTCCTCTCTTAAACTCAGCTTGGCAATAACTGTTTTAGTGAAGCTGGGTTTGGCTTCTGCTTGTGGTCAGGTCGGGCAGGTTTGATGTCTCCACTGCAGTAGTGTCTTTAGAGTGACCTTATGGGCTAATGCTGCTGATTGGAGCAGACAGGGAGTTACCGCTTTCTTTGGAAACTGGGCTACTCCTACAGCCTTTTTATAGCCCAGCCCTGCTATAAATGTGTGTGTCTGCCAGTTTTAGCTCAGTACACTAAAAGCACCAAGTACACAGCAGTAGAGGCTATTTATAGAACAAAAGAGTGCTTTTAATGGAGAGCTGAAACTTACACTGAGCTGTGAGTAACTGGTGACACCGGGAGGCCCCCTGCTGCTACCCTGAACCTGGCTGGACACAACGAAGAGAATTGTGTAATGATTTTTGGACACAAGCTTTTTATAGTTTGTAAAGGGTGTTGTAAGTTTTCTTGGCGACATGAACAATGTAGAGGCTTTGTTTTGTCAAATGCAAGTGATGGTACTTAGTCCTGGTTTAGGCATAGTTTAGACCTGGTTTGTATCAGTTTAGACCTGGTTTGTACCAGTTTATTGCTGGTTTAGACCTAGTTTTTGTTTATTGTGACTTTTACAGAGCCAATTGCATTTTTAATACAGCATTCATATTTCACAAATGTATCATTTTTAAAACTATTATGTAGGCTCTAAATAACATTAATACTATGCCCAGGCCACCAGCTGACAATGAGAAAAGTGGACTATAAATAGTCATTGTCATGAAAGCAAAAAATACATAAAATCATAAATATCTGCTTTCCTCTGTGGAAGAATTATGTGTGCTGCTGCTGAAATAAAATGTTTTGTTTTTCTATGTAGGCACACTACAGTACATGGCTCCTGAGATCATAGACAAGGGTCCTCGTGGCTATGGTAAACCAGCAGACATCTGGTCCCTGGGCTGCACCATCATTGAGATGGCGACAGGAAAACCACCCTTCTACGAGCTGGGCGAGCCACAGGCTGCTATGTTCAAGGTAAAAAGAGAAATTTGATTGTAATTTGGGCAAATTGTAAATGCAGTTAAACAGATGACTGAGTTTCAGACTAGAGAATAAATTGATGTCAACTGTTTGCCAAGTTGTGCACACAGAATCTACAAGTGCATATCATATACATGTATTTACAAATGACAAATGCAGAAAGTGTACATTATCCTTTTATAGATGACCTTTAAATGCTTTATGTTGTTTTGAGAGCTCAATAGGATCAACTCCTAAAGATATTGCGCTCTTCACTCAGCTAAAAGAACGTCCCATTTAAACTGACTCACTCTAGTGTTGCAATGACAATCAAAACCAATATTACTATTAAAAGTATTGTTTTTTAGCATTTTAACACATTGCACTACATCAACGTTTAAATTGTATGGTTTAAATACTGCATGCATACCTTGTAAATGTGTCATGAAGTAGGTCATGTTTTTCAGTGTTATTATGTAGCGTCTTTACTCTCAAGGACACAGAGTACGGAGCAGAAGCTGTCAGCAGTCTGTACACAGGCACAGACAGCTTCAAACATGAATATTACATAATACTGTGCCATGTGCCACTGTTAGGAAACCCGTGCATAGTGGTGATGCTCAATGGACTCTTTGTATACAGTAGTGGTCTGCTGCTGTTGTTGCCTACCTGCATTATGTATTTTCATCTTGTGCATTCAGACTGTCCTGAGCTAATGTCTCACGATTGCCTCAAACCAGCCTCTGACCTCTGGCACCACCGCTGGATATTGTATAATTATCACACCATTCTCTGTAACCCCAGACATTGTTATAAAGGAATTCTCAATAGATCGTCAGTTTCTGGAAAATGGTCCACATTTGCACCACAAACCACCTTTCTGATAGCTTGAACTGTTCTATTATGTAGGCCTGCATAATAAAGTGGCCAGAATAAAAATACTGATACATTTTACTGGGAACATTCACAAAATGTTCTGAAAAGCATTATGGGACTCTCCTGTCAAAGCTGTGAATCATGGGACTTTCCATATTGCATGTAATTAAATATAAACAATGACCTTAACGTGGGGTTTGTAGTAAATCCTGTTAGTGGACGATCAACAATAATGATTGTAGCAAAGAAGTGTTCACAATCCTTCTGATGTTTGCTATGTTTTTCAAAATTGTAACAGGGCAGATATTATACCTTGAAAGATTTTTGAGTTCATTTCGTTCACTTCTACACCTCAACATAAGCATTTTATGTTTGATTAAACAATTATTATTCAATTCATTTTTTTGCACTGCTGAAAAAGCTCATTCTTGCTCTCCCCCTTCCGGCCACACCCACATGACAACTACAGCCAATACAAAGCATGCAAAATAGTAGCAAGGTGGGGTTTCTTTCACCATCTATGTTTTTATAACATTATTACAAATGAAATGGTAGATCTATGTATTAGCATCATAGGGCTCCTTTAAGTGGCCTTTGCACACTTCTCTCATCCCTAAAGAATGTCTGTGGGAGGGGTATCTCTGCCTAATCCTGAGTTCACATTCCTTAACAGCAGAAGCTGTCCTATAATGTCTTGTGAGAGGTTTTCTTTGACTGAACTACTTCCCTATTACTGTGTTCTAGTGCAGGATTGCCATTTAATACATCATTTGCCACCAGACAGTTTGAGCTTTGACATTGTATGTTTACATTGGCCTTAGGTGAAGCCTGAACTGCTAAACTGTTATGTGACTTGAGTTATTTGCGGCTAAAAACAAAAAAAACAATTTGTAGGATTTCTATTGACCATTTAACCATTTACCCAACCACAGGTTTTACTATGAAACTAATTAGTTATGCTATTGTGGGTTGTAGAAGATTTAATCTGAATTCACCCATTTTCAAAATTCCTCTTTATTCTCACCTCAAGACCCACGTCCAAGTATTGTAATGTGAAATTGGCACTGCACAGGACAACAAATATGATTCTCAGGCTGCCAACAAATACAAGTGAAAGTGTATGATTGTCTGTCTGTGTATGTCTCTCTCTCTGTGTGTCAGCCCTAGCCATTGAATGAATAATACCTGAAGAATCTAAACCAAATACACCAATTACATAATAACAATCATGTCTGCTGTGTGCAGGTGGGCATGTTTAAGATCCACCCTGAGATCCCTGAGTCTATGTCCAAAGAGGCCAAGGCTTTCATCCTGCGCTGCTTTGAACCCGACCCGGACCGAAGAGCCACAGCCACAGACCTGCTCACAGACGAGTTCCTCACTGTCACCAGCCGCAAGAAGAAGAGCAAGAGCAGCCTCAGTGGTGAGTTCTACTGTGTATGGCAAAGCTATGTAAGCTTAACGTGATATGCTTGATCAGTGATTGTCAAACGTTTCAGGAAACAGTTCTCTTTTCGAAGTACAAATTGTATTGGAATAAAATTAGCCTAAATATATGAATATATATATATATGAGTATGAAGCTAGGTCTAAAATGAATGGATAAAATAGGTATTCATGCAGAAAAGTGCATACTAAAATATGAGAAAATTGGAACCAACTGAATCCAGACTAAACAGTTTTAGGTCTAGAACATGAACAGGTGTTGAACATGATACATTTTACCACGTCATGGCAAAATAATAGCTCATTTTCTATTCAATAAATCCAAGAAATGGCTACAAAATTCTGGAGGAAAGTTGCACTACTTCAAGCTGGATTACCGTTCAACAAATCACACTATAAACTAATATACAGCGTAATAAACTATAAACTAATATACAGCCAGTTCAAGTTCATGATCACATTTGGTTGTCCATTACTTTTTAGTACTAGTTAGTTATTGATAGTACTACGCCTATTTTTTCCCAGCAATATTGGGTCTTTAGCAACAACAATGACGTACTGACACCACTATGACACGCCTGAAATAGAAGCAGCATTATTGAAACCCTTTATTTGGATGCACAATAAACCTGAACTCGCCTTTTTTAATCCGCATTGTTTGAACTTCAACTATAATAGGCTTGTTCCCATTGAGTTACCTGTTTTACAAAGGTACAGAAGACTAGAGAATTACTTGGAAACGTCATTTCAGTGAATTGTTGTGAGCGTGTGTGGGACGTTCTGATCTTTGCTGACACATGTTTTTGTATTTTTTTTCTTCTCCCCAGCTCCATCGCCAGGTTCAGGTAAGGTCCTTGCTGTCACAATACTTTTGACTGTGCAGACAACTCCAGACTTGCGTTTATGAAATCTCACTTACAGGTTACAGTTTTTGTGCCTGTTGCTACATGCTTCACACAATGTCTGTTCCAAGAAACATATTGCACCATTTAAAAATAATTTCCAGTGTAGTAGCTGTGGCTGATTATAGTTCTGCTTTTCATCTTATTTGAAGGCTACATATTGTTGAACTGATTATAAAATAACAACAATATAGCAAATTATTTGGAAAAATAACTTTGAGAAACTATTTTGTAGTACACAGGTTCTCTCTGTTGTACTAAGGAGTCTTGATTAAGTTTCCGTTCTGGTAGGAGGCTTGTTTTAGATGTATTGACCTATGCTTAGTCCTGGTTTAGACCTGGTTTAGTCCTGGTTTAGACCTGGTTTAGTCCTGGTTTAGACCTGGTTTAATCCTGGTTTAGACCTGGTTTAGTCCCGGTTTAGTCCCGGTTTAGTCCTGGTTTAGTCCTGGGTCCCGGTTTAGTCCTGGTTTAGACCTGGTTTAGACCCGGTTTAGTCCCGGTTTAGTCCCGGTTTAGTCCCGGTTTAGTCCTGGTTTAGACCTGGTTTATTCCTGGTTTAGTCCTGGTTTAGTCCTGGTTTAGGCCTGGTTTAGACCTGGTTTAAACCTGGTTTAATCCTGGTTTAGTCCTGGTTTAATCCTGGTTTAATCCTGTTTTAGTCCTAGTTTAGACCCGGTTTAGACCCGGTTTAGTCCTGGTTTTATCTTGGTAATGCGTACCAACCTACCTATAAATTGGAGTCTTTAAAAATGCAATAAAATGATAAAACTGTGTCCCAGCGTTAGACCAGTTCAAAAGCACTGCCATTTAGTAGAGCTATAATGTTGTAACTCTCCTCTCTTCTCAGTAGCACTTGTATGTCTATATGTTAAGTACCATTAAGTTGGATTTACATTGTTTATGTCTTTCAGAGTACCTCCGGAGCATCTCTCTGCCAGTGCCAGTTGTCGTGGAGGACACCAGCAGCAGCAGTGAGTACGGCTCCGTCTCCCCTGACAACGACCTCAACACAAACCCCTTCATCTTCAAACCCAGCGGCAAGTGCTACAGCGAGAGAGAAGTCAAGGGGCCGCGCACCCTGTTCCTGAGGTATTCAATCTGAAGATGTGTCAATTCATTTTGGTTACTTCATCAGTTATTGTTGTCATTATATCAAAGTCTACTGTATCGGTGACCAGAATATGATTCCATTTAGATACATATACGCCCCCTGGCCACTTTATTAGGTACATTGTTTTTCTAATAAAGAGGCCCCAATGTGGTCTTCTGCTGCTGTACCCCATCAACTTCATGGTTTGACATTAAGAGATAGCTCTCTGCAGATCTTGGCTCTAACTAGGGTTATTTGAGACCTTCAGACCTCTGGGATCAACAAGGCACATTCACCCACACACCTGGGGCTCTCTTTTTTCTGGTCCATTCTTCAACCTCTTGAGGAAAATCCCAGTATAGATCGCTTAAAGATTTCTCTGAAAGACCCCAGCCTGTCCCAATTCTCAGTAATTTACACAACAACATCACACGCTAATCATGATAATGCATTTCCTGTGAACTCAAATTCTATGTAAACTGCAGGCTCTGAATTCACAATATCTTAAATGTCACTGTTTTTGCAGTATACCCGTGGAGAACTTTGAGGACCACAGTGCGCCCCCCTCTCCTGATGAAAAAGATTCCGGCTTCTTCCTGCTTCGAAAAGACAGTGAAAGAAGAGCCACTCTGCACCACATTTTAACTGAGGACCAGGACAAAGTAGTGGCAAATCTGATGGAAGCCCTTACACAGGTAAAAAGTGACATCTATAAAGTGGAAGTTGTATTATAAAACCATAAATTCATTATTCATTAGTATCACGGACCCGGCATATGATAAATTGCCTAGCCTTATTGTAATTCAGAATTTTTCATTCTCTTTCTCCCCAGGGCTCAGAGGAAACCAAGCTAAAGCCCCACAATATTTCAACGCTTGTGTCCAGTTTAGCAGACTTTGTGCGAATGGCAGACAGAAAAATCATTGCCAATACTTTATCACAACTCAAGCTGGAGCTGGACTTTGACAGCACAGCCATCAGTCAGCTGCAGGTGGTTCTGTTCGGCTTCCAGGATGCTGTAAGTATTAGACATCATACTCTCTCTTAGTTGTATCCAATGAAATAGAAGTAATGAATAATCTAAAAAATAAAATAAATAAATACATACAAGCATTTTATGTCTGGCACTTCAATACATTGCAAGATTACTTTAAAAATGCTGTGGTGAGGAAAGAGGAATTTGACAAGTCTGGGCCAGTTTCACAGTAAATTGCTTTGAAATGCAGTTATCAGATGACATAAGGCAAGATAAATGGCTGTTTTCTGAGATGTGCTGTATAATACAAAAGACCCATGAAACTATAGCGCCTCCTACTGGTCAGGTGAAATACAAGCCTCTTCTTGGCTTCAAATAAAATCAAAGGGGACATATACGAAGGCTAAAGGCAATTGTAAAAAAAAAAATTAAAAAAATCAGAACATGGCTTATCCCAATGATTATTCTTTGAAGCAAAACTAATTATCTATTTTGAAACTGATTATGTATTATGAAACACTGTGCTTTTCTGTCTGTAAATCTACATATATGTAGGTAAACAAAGTGCTTCGAAACCACAACATCAAGCCTCACTGGATGTTTGCTCTGGACAACATCATTCGTAAAGCAGTGCAGACAGCCATCACCATCCTGGTGCCAGGTAACGTCTACAGCCAGAGCCTTGAGCAGACCTGGGATAAATACATTATAGGGGCACTGAGCTCTGGGTTTACAATCTGCAGTGGTCAGTGAAAACCACATCATTACTAGAATATACTGAAATCTGTTGGAGTATAAATTCTACTCGGGTAGTAAGTAGTAATCAGTATTTTGGAGCTTTTGTTTATTTATTTGTTTATTTGTGTATTTATTTATTACAGGGAAAGTGCATATTAAAAAACATTTCTGTCATATGCCAGAGTTAGCCAGATAATTGTAAATATATATTTTAATAAAAATACCATTTAGACATTACTGTACTCAGACACTGCATTGTTAGTAAATCTTATAACATGTGCCTTACCTGTGTCCAGAGTTGAGACCTCACTTCAGCTTGGCTTCAGAGAGTGACCACGCTGACCAGGACGACGACGACGATGATGTTGAGCCGGACCGTAACCCGACCCACCAGACCCGAGTCGCCCCCGTCGCCCCTAACGACGACACAGTGGCAACCTCCGGGGTCAGCACCCTCAGCTCCACCGTGTCCCACGAATCTCACGCTGCACAGAGGTCTGTCAGTATGGAGCTGGGGAGAATGAAACTCGAGACCAACAGGTGCCAATATAACCCCTAAGACATGTTTCCTTGTACATCTTTCCACATTCCAAGAACATAGACAATGCCCTAAATAAGTAAACATGAATCAATCTTTACTGTGAATTTTTTTCATATTATCAAACTGCATAAAAGTTCTTCTATCTCAATATAATAAAAAAATATTAATTATATACATTTTTTGGTTAAGGCATGGCCAATTATTTTCTGCAATAGTTATATAATTTTTCTTTCTTTACATTTACGTCACATTTATACATACAAATATACATACATAGCTGTGTGGCATTTTTTTCAGTGTGGGTAGTTTTCCTCCAAATGTGATCATTTATACACAGTTGATTATTTGGGTTTCTCTGGTCAAGCCTTGGCTAATGCATGTTTTTCTGTGTTGTGACGTCAGGTTGCTGGAACAGCTGTTGGAGAAGGAGCGAGAGTATCAGGCCATTCTTCACCAGGTTCTGGAGGAGAGAGAGCAGGAGATCAGACTACTGCGGCTGAGATCTGAGCCCACAGGTCAATATTACTTTACAACATTTTTCAGAATCACCTGCAGATTGCTTTGAGTTTATATTGTATGTTATGGCATGGTAGGTTACATAATGTTTAATCATGTATCGTGTATACCGCACTCAAGGCAGGGAACTAGTCACAAAAGAGTTATTTTTTTGTATTTTTCTATTTCAGACATCCCCACATCCTCAGCAACTCAGGAGGGACCAAGGAGTAGAGACACACATGAAGACACAGAGCTCGCCAAATGGTTAAGGCTCTCTGGTGCTGACCAGGACTCCATAGACAAAGTGGGATGTGCTTTTATTTTGAAGTGTATCTAAAATATGTAATCTTACTAGAACTTATTTTTGTATTTTTTATTTTTTTATGTATTTTTTGTAATGTAGATTGTGAATGAGCAGTACACACTAAACGACCTCCTCGACGATGTAACCAGAGACGATCTGAAGAGTTTGAAACTGAGGTAAAGAATGGAACTGTTTTGTACTGTGTGGCAGTTTCACTTCAACATTTGGGAGCTATAATAAAAACTGGCTCTTACCACCCTTTTACAAAATACAGAAATGGAGTTTTGTGTTTACTTTCAGTTTGTATCATGTGTGTAGAATTATATCAGCAGCATTATGTAATATGCATCCACTGGATACTGCTGCTAACACACATACGACTAATGTACAGTATCTCATTAAAAATGTAGAAATAATACTCGTGTTCTCGTGAGATAGTGACATGCATCCTAATCACGCTGAACAACATACTGATTAATATATTATGCTGAGCCAGAGACTATCTATATTTTAACAATAGTAACTGTCATAACTCTAACCACTAGATCCTGCTGCTTTGAGGAGACATTGCATGAATCTATGTATTGCTTTTGTTTGCTTACACAACTGAAATTGTACATGAAAGTCCTGAAAATGTACAATAATACATTAATAATAATAATAATAATGCATTAGTTTTATACAGCGCTTTTCTCAAGACTCAAAGACGCTTTACATTACATTATTCATGAATGAATGTGGTTGTGTGATTGGTGTTCGGTGGTGGTCGGAGGGGCTGTAGGCGCAAACTGGCAGCCACGCTTCCGTCAGTGTGCTTCAGGGCAGCTGTGGCTACATAGTAGCTTACCACCATCAGGTGTGACTGTAGAGGGAATGAATAGTACAAAAATATGTAAAAGCGCTTTGGGTGTCTTGAAAAGCTCTATATAAATGTAAGTTATTATTATTATTATTCATTCACTCCACAGTCACAACCGGTGGTGGT
>JAVQKC010135368.1:0-11085 GCA_036025475.1 Philypnodon macrostomus
GCCCCAGGGCAGCTGTGGCTACAAAAGTAGCTTACCGCCATCATGTGACTGTGGAGTGAATGAATAATACAAAAATATGTAAAGCGTCTTTGAGTGTCCTAATAAAGCGCTATAAAAAAAACTATGTATTATTATTATTATTATTATTATTATAAAAAGTGAACAGATTAACCTGTAGACCTGCTCTCTCAAGCTGATGAACAAGATCTTCTCGCTCGTGTGCAGGAAAGTGACGAGCCCCGACTTCCTCATCTCCCAACCTCTGACGCGTTATTGTCATCCTCAGGAGCTGGACAGAAAACAATATTCTTCCTCAAAAATATGTATATACTGGCTTTAAAGATTGGTTATGTACAAACACTGAGCTGGCCCAATGTGTAAAAGAAAAACTGAAATCTCAACAATATATCAGTTAAAAAAACAATGACTTACTTTGAATTTCATGGCAGCAACACTGTTTTTATTATATGTAATCCTGAAGACATGTTGCTGATATTAAGTTCAAAATTTGCCATTACTCAATTTAAAAGCTCATATAGCTTTTTGTTTATGGTCCATTGTAAATATAGAATCCTTGCATTTTAGAATTATGGACTTACATACACAACCTTTTTCTGAAATGTATGTGTATGTATGTGATGACTGACATGCATTAGGTTTGCTACTACAGGTAACCACACCTTGTTGTCCCCCTGGGCCTCTGAAAGCCTCTGCGTCAGCTCCTTCACCTCCTCTCCGAGCTGCTTTGTTTTCTCCCTCGAGTCCCTCAATAGTTGTGCCAGGTTCACCTAAAAAAAAACAGCTAAATATTAATGAATGGCCAAGAAGGAAACAGCTTTCATACTATATTCTAACTATATATATATATATATATATATATATATATATGAAAGATATTACATAAAAAAGCAAGAATAACAACACAAACAGAACAGAAACTTACTTGATTGCGTTTTTCAGGCGGAAGAGAGGGGTCGCCATCCTATAAATTAGATACAAAGCACATAAAACCCACAGTGGTTCTCAATTTGTGGTACGAGTATGACTAGTAGTACACAGGCTTCTGATAGGCTTTTGCTCTGCTATTTGCTAGAATTTAGTGTCAATTTTGTTTCTGTTTTGTGTTCTATGGTATGAGGTCTGAATATGAAGAGTCCTAGTTTAGACCTGGATTAGATACGATTTAGTTCTGGTTTGGATTTCTTTTAGACTTGCTTTAGTACATGTCCTGATTTAGACCTGTTTAGTCCTGATTTAGACATGGATTAGTCCTGTTTTAGACCTGGATTAGTCCTGTTTTAGACCAACCTTAGTCCACAGATATAATACCTATTTACATTTAGCACTTGAATTCCACAGAGACAAGAACATTTTCATAAAACACATACAATAAGTTCCCTGTACTTCTTCTTGAGTCCTTGGTGGCGCTCCCTCAGCTGGTTGGCCATCAGCTTGTATTGGTCTCGTTCCTGTTGACACGTGTCCAGCTCTTTGGACAGAATAAGCAGGGCCTCTTTCTTGCTCTCCAGTTTGCGCTTACACACCAGAAACTACAACAAATAGACCAAATACACAAAAAGCTGTTATACAAATACAATGTGTAACTAGGAAAAAGGCAGTTACTTGACTAACAAAGTTTAACCAGTGAAAAAACACACTCTGTTTAACTAAAGTGTAGATAAGGCGGTGCAGGGAGAACCATGCAAACAATGATAGCATTTGGCCACCTGGAGAGTGCTGCTAGTATGAAAAATAATGTAAGCTTCAATAATAATTTTAATAGATAATATGTAATATGTCTACGAAGGAATGGTGAAAATTGCATTACTAAATATAAAATAAATAAATAAATAAAAAAACGGGGACTAAACCAGGTCTATACTAGAATTAAACCAGGACTAAATAAACGAGGTCTACTTTGCTAACCACTGGCCTAGGGCACGTCTTGGCACGCTCTTCTTGTTTCCATAGTAACCACGCTCGTAATTGGACTTTTGTGTCAGATATTGCTAAGCTAATTCTCCCGTTAAGCATTTAATTGAGCATTTTTTAAGTAAGGCAAGACAAAAAGTGGTATTTCCTGAAAAACGTGGACCCACAGGTGGGCGTGTGGACGTTTTTGCCAAGACGTGGATACATCAAAACGCATCGCAACAGCCGGGTAAGCGCTATCATAGCATGCTAGCATAGTTCAGCATATGAATGTAGCTATATATTTATGTAGCGTTAGCATTAAGATGTTTGCCTACCCTGCTTTGCTAATACAACCTGTTTTCCTTCCATATGGAGCACCGCGGTTAGATCAGTCTTTGCATTTGTAGTCGCCGCTGACTTACCTCACTGACCAGCCCCTGCCAGTCACTCTCGCTCCGCTTGGAAGACTGCATTTTGGAAATTGCGTTACGAAAAAGCAGTTGCACCTCTTTGGTCGACCAGGCTATTCCCTATTTTTTTTGGTTTATCTTGCAACGTCACCCTTTTTAGCTCCGCTGGCTGTCATGGAGGCAGTAACGCTATATTTGTCAACGACTGTAAAGTCAAACGCCACATATCCGGTAGGCTGTAAATTAAAATACTAGCTTTATGACGTGACAAATTCTTAAAACATTCATTATAGTGACAATTTGACATATTTATTTAGATTTTATATAAGTTGAAAAGATATGTATACAAATAAAATGTAACTGACAGTAGAATCTCACAAAAATGTACGTATAGGTCTATTTAATTACTAATGAATCACCTAGGTAGCCATATTTTGTCACACATCCGTTATATCAATCTTGCCTAGTAAATTTATAAATGACAATGAAAATAAAAAGACAAAGAAGTATTAGACTAACTTAGTATAGACATAAAAATGAATCAAAAATAATCATATCAGATAATAATAGAGTATAGGTTATATTTACATGGAACATTTTACAAAGCACTTAAAAATTGTGGGAAATAATCCCCATATCCCAGTTTAAAAACATTTTAAAAAGGTTTGAAGTTTATTCCATGATTTGTCACTGTTTTTAGTTTTTAGGATTTGTCTCGACTGATTTGTTGATGATGAATTGATCTGTTCTGTTGTCATTTACATGGAAAATTGTGTTGCTGTCTTGCCAGGACTCCCTTGAAAAGGAGATTTGCAATCTCAATGGGACTTTCCTGGTTAAATAAAGGTTAAATAAAAAATAAAAAATATAATAAGTAGTCGTCACTGCAAAGAAAGGTTTTTTAGACAAGTCATCACGTCAGAGCCTTGAGACTCTTGGACCGAGGCTTTAAGTTCCTCTTCTGGACTTGTGCTGACTGGGACACAGCCTGTGGCCATCTTCTCTCTTTGAAACATCTCTATCAAAGGTGTCTCGGTATTCCAGCCTTGTTTTTTGGCAAATTTGTAAATGGACCCAAAGAGATCAGGAAACAAAGTCATCACATCAACTTTGGCTGCATCCTTAGCGCTGGAGAGAAAACATAATATATATACAGCATACAGTACATGTGTGTTAGCAGCTGAAGATTAACTTAACGTAAACAGTGGAAATGATTGGTTTCCTAATCCAACTTACTAATGTTCAAAAAGGTTCCGTATGAAGCGCAGTAGTCCTGGTGTGTTTTCAGGGTAGGCTTTACCATTTTTATCCATTTTCTGGACCAACTCTTCTGAGAACTTAAAAGGAGATATGACCATAACATAATGTAGTTAATCAATATTTATTTGGTCAAAAAATTATACAGTAATTTTCTTACCTTTGTTTTCCATGCTTTACAGGCTCCCTCCGTGAAACATTCTTCCAGTGAAGAAATAAAGTCTTTCTCAGCTTTGCGACAGTTGGCAAACTCATCTCGGTTACCAATGTTTCTCAAGTACTGAACCCGCCTAAAGAAGACACTCTAAGGTAATTAATAATAAAATATGTAAACAATAGACACACATCAGAGACTGCTACTTTCTTACTTTCGATTGAGCCAAAAGAAGGGATGGGCCAGGCACTCATCCACTGTGGGTCTCTTTTTCGGTTCTTCGTTTATCATCCACTCGATGAGGTCTTTAGCCACCTCACCCTGAACATGTGATAAACTGTATTTTCCATTGAAGATGTTTGCTTCACATAAGAACCTGTTACCAAAGGGATGGTGACCTCCAGAGATGATATAATAAATCAGCATCCCTGCCACCTGAAAACAAGTATATTTATCATTATTATTACATTATTATTATTACATTTCTAAACAATAAACCTCTACCTGTATATCAGTGTTTGACTTGTATGGTGTCCCACTGTCCTCTTCTGTCAGAGTCTCTTTGGCCATCCAGCAGCGTGTCCCTGCACTGGCTGTGTGCAGTGTGGTTTGACCTTTGAGCAACCGTCTGCTTATGCCAAAATCAGCCAGTCTTGCTCTTCCATTGACATCTACAGAATAAGTAAGATAGTGGACTTTTATACAATGTTTATGACACATTTAAAATGCATTTGAACTTGGGACTCACCTATTAGGACATTTTGCGGTTTAAGATCTCTGTGGAGAATTGGAGGTTTTTGACTATGAAGCACAAGCAAACTGTCAAGGAACTGATGCACAAGACTCTGTCTCAGTAATCTATCATCATTATTTCTGATATATTCTTCGAGGGTGTATTCACAAAGCTGAAGGGCTAAGTATCCAAAGTTCACATCCTCTGCAGCATCAATGTATCGTACGATAGATGGATGATCGAGCTCTGGAAGTCGGAGAAAACCCTCCTCATTCTTCAACACTTGATAGTTGGACTTTGTCATTCTCTTTATGGCCACTTCTGTCCCATCATCCCTCAGCCCCAGGAAGACCTCTGTTCCATCACTTCCTTTAGCTATAAGAAACTCAGCATCATTCACATACACTATACTCCCTATTCTAGTGACTGCACTGTGTTCAGTGCTCTGGAGCTTCTCCAGCTTTTCTCTCCATCTTTTACTGATTTGTAGCCATTTACGTTTTGCTACAGGTTCACTGTTGAACAGAAACGGTTGAACATTTGACATGGATTCCTCAACAGGAACAGTTGAAGAAACTGGACTAACTGCACCAGTTGGGGTCAGGGTCAGTCCAGGGTCGTGCATCTCAGACTTTTTCTTCTTTTTCTTCTTCTTTTTCTTCTTTTTCACCGCTCCAGAAGCCAGTGCAGGGCCCTCACTCTCAGAGTTTGTTCCCTTAAAGTGATTACTGAGTTGCCGTAGTCCTTCTTTGAGCCTGTCATTCATTTTCATGTCTGCAGAAGTCAGTACATCCTCAGGTACACTGGTGATGCCTACTGATGTGAATATAGCAGCATTTTTAACTGGAAGTAGGTTTGCAAACACACCATATGTGAAGACCCTAATGAGAGAGGGGTGTTGGTCCTTCACAAAGGGAGCAATGCTTTTACATAGACTTTCTAAAACCTCAGGCTCCCAAACCTTAGTCTTATCTGTTTTCTGTGTTATCACATACAATGTCTGAAGAATTGCATCACGTCCATCAGGCCTCTTTTTAAAACAACAAAGTAAATGAGGTATTATAGCCATGGCCTGCTCAAGAGGGATGTCAGACAGTGTGCAGGAAACAGTATATAAACTATTAACAGTGTTATTTACTACCAACTGATGGATTTGTGAAAATCGTGTAATAACATTTTCAATATATGAATTTAGATTCCCAGTGTCTTTCAGCCATTGAATACATTGTTGGTTGTATTTTTCTGCATTTGGTCCTATTACATTAAAAAGAATTTCAATCATGATTAGGTGGTGCTGTGGATGTTCTTTCAGCATGTCACTGTGAAATGTTTTAAAAACTTCATCAGGTGTTTTTTCTCTAACAGCAATTTCCAATTCCAAAAAGAGTCTGATATTTGAGTAAAACTCATCTCCTTCAGTTGTGAGTTTTCTAATCATCTCAGAGAGTTTTTTGTTATGGTTGTTGTGTTCAGTGGAAGGGACTGCTGTAACTAATGCCCCAGCAGATATCAGCAGCTTCATGATGTCATCTCTGTTATTAAAAGCAGCAAACTGTAGTGCTGTAAAATGTATGGGTAAACTAACATTTGGATTGGCTCTAGCTTCAAGTAGGTGTCTCACAAAAATAGGTGGAGCGTTGGTTATTGAGACATAATGCAAAGCAGTGAGTCCTTTTGGGGATCCAATGTTTGGGTCTGCTCCCTCTCTCAAAAGAAATGTACAAATATCCAACTTGTGATAGGCCACAGCAGCCATTAAGGGGTTAATGATATCATTGAGTTCTTCGCATGGGTAGGGAGAATTAATGTCACTGGATGAAAGTGTTTTTTTAAACTTCTTGAAGCTGTTATTTTTAATGCACCCGATTATAGGATGTGTTTGTGAAACTGTCCATTGTACTTCAGTGATGATATTCATTTTCGTAGACACTAAAAAGAGTTCAAATATATTTGATCAAATATTTGATCACATGATGAAGAGACTATTATGACATATTAAAGATGTAGTATACACCCTTTAAAATGTTGGAGATGTTTTAGAATGGAGGCAACTGAAGCAAAGTGACTTTACAAAACCTAACTTTACAAAAAATGTAGGATTTGTGGCGAAGGATAGAATAATTCTGAACATACAATGAAAAAACTGTAAGGACTTTTGCCACTAGCCAAAATGCTCTCTACCAGTGGATCTTAACCTGGGTTTGGTGAGTCAGTCTCAGGGGTTTGGCGGAGGTCAAGACACACAGGCTGTGTCCCAATTCTGGTCGTGCACCCTTAAGTTCCTTGTCCAGCTGGATAAAGCTGGAGCCCAGCTTCATTAAACTTTAGTTAAATTATTAAATTAACTTACATTTATTAAATGAATTCATCATTGTTCAATGAATGGCCACGGACTGGATTCGAACATGTATGTAAAAGTTTCAGTTACATTAGCTGGCGCGCGACCCGCTGAGCCACCGGAAAAACAACCGCCACTATCATCTCTCTTTACGGTCAAATCTGATCCAGTCAACATGTCGGAGTACATTTTCTAAACAGGCGTTATTTGGATAAACAAATCACACATTGTGAATCTAAATGGTTACTTTATCGCCTGGAATATTACAACAACTTAATAAAGTGTCACAGTAAGGGTTTTTAGATAGTTTGAGTAACAGGATGGGAGCGGAACCAGGAAGTCCTCCGTAGGGTGCACGGTTCATTTTGTGCGCCTGTAAAACGTATACCTATGTTTTGAATTTGAAAAAACATATTTTGTTTTTCCAATTAAGAAGGGTTCGGTGAATGCGCATATGAAACTGGTGCGGTTCAGTACCTCCAACAAGGTTAAGAACCACTGCTCTATACTAATGTAACATTCACAGTCTGCCACACCTCGCACTAACTAGACTTTACACTTCCTTATTCGTCAAACAAGTAAAAAGCTGTCATGTAAACTGCAGTGAAAATCAAAAGATAGAGTTAAACCTTTAAAAAGTATTAAATCATACCTGTTCTTTATGCAGTAATAGTTGTTGTCCTTCGGTTTCTCCGTCAGGCTGTTTCTAGTTTATCATTTAGGTCATTGGTCAATTTTATATATGCTCCACCCATAAGCAGTAATACAATACAATAAATACAATAAACCTGGTGTTTAGGCTAACTATAACACATTAAAAATCATAATTTCTTTGTTTATGCAATTTAGTATCACAATAAGAAGCAAGGGCTCAGCAACATTATTCTTTTATCTACAGGTTCGATTTACAAAGCATGTGTGTGCTCTAAACAAAAGTGATGCTAAACCTCAAACTTTAAGCTTGTATTTTTGGTTTCATTTTATTTGATAGTTATACCATTTAGAAAAGCTTAAGATTCCTTTTCACAACTCCCTGATAACCATAATGCCACTGCAAAACATACCATTTTGATGTGTCTAGAATAGTTTAGACTTGTTTGTAGCGTTCTTCTGCATTGCCTTCTCTGCATCACCCACAGACAGTTACATTTGTATCTCCAAGTGACTAAAGAGGTTTAACTGGAACTTCCATGAACCCTTTATCTATGATCCCTTTCATGGAATGTTTACACTCACACCATAGTGTAGTACAGAAGATGAGCTAAATGTTAATATATGTGTCATTGATGTAGGATTTGTAGAAGGTACTAAATTATTATATTTTTTTACCATACACCCAGATTTTTTTAGACAAAATCATATAAATGTATTATCGCTAATATTCTCATGTATGTATTTTTTAGTTTTTAATGGGTTTTTAGTATTAGATATTTTTTTAGTTTGAGCAATCCTACAGCTATAATGCCTTTTTAACAGCCCCATTTCTATCAGTATGTAGTTCTGTATCAGTCACCCGTCTGTAACCTGTACTGTACTACAAGTGCTGCAGTTGGGACGCCAGATTATGAGGTCAAACATGATCTGAAATCACAATTACTACAGCTACATTTTGAAGAATGGCATATCCAGACCTGAATTAGTTTGTTTTAAGAATACATGGGAATCACACTTATTTTTATGTTAATTTGTAATAGGTCAGAACTCATCGCGGTTATATCTCTCAAAGTCAGTGACCCTGTGAGGTATATTGCAGTCTAAATGCATTTGGTTGATTCTTAGGTGTAAATAGATGTTTATTTAACCCTCTATGTGATTTCTTTTTTCATCAAAACATTATTGGGGTTTTGTTGCTACCCTTATAGGGCAAGTGACTGTTTTTGGTAACATTGTTTTTCTTAATTCAAAAATATAAAAACAAGTGTTTACATATGCCCCCCTATAGCACTGTATTGAAATGTATAACTATTTCAATGCGTACCTTATAAAGGGTTAAGTCAGGAGTTGAACTGTATGTTACAACAAACAGTTCAGCCTTAATACTATGTGTCCATAAATATTACAATTATAATTCAATAAAAAAAAGTCACAACAATCTTTTCACACATTTATTTTCCGATTCCTAACAAGTTAGATTTACAATAGCCAATGTAAGACTAGCATTCAGTATGCTCCAAAAAAAAGTAATACAAAACTTTAAGCTTGCATAATTGATTGCTTTCTTTTATTTATTTATACGTTTCCTGATGGTACCATCATGCTGCTGCAAGCTTTTTACCGAAGTGCGATTTTGTGTAAAATACAGTTGAGGCATTACAGAATCTGTTTATGTACATTCAATATTTCCAAACAAAGGCAAGACCTAAAATGTCTTTATTTACATTCTCCTTCATTATCTTTGTCATCTTTACTCTTTACAAAAATCGACTGTGTTTTTTTGTCCTTTATAGTGTCTGCATCAAAAGTCAATTGCTACATTAATCTTAATATTCCATCTTCTTGGCGTGACAGCCATATCGATTTCTAAATCATCTACTCTAATCATTTACACTGTACAACTACAATGACTGTCCCACAGCCATTTTTACATGTGAAGGTTTGTGCTTTCAAAGACATTCTCTCTATGGCATAAAGCAAAAAGATGTGATTGGTTACAACGGCCAGAGGGTGGCACTGTAGGTCCACTAAATCACTATACCACAGTGAAGATAAGGCAGCGTGCTGTTCATCACCACAGGACATGACTGGGGTCGTTTTCAAGAGAAAGTCCAGTAATATTGTTGTTGCAAATTTTTTTTTCCATGTCCCAACTAATTTCAACCAAAATCAAAAGCATAGAAAAATGAACTAGGACTTTGCTGCTCATTTTATGTTATTGTTTTTAATCAGTACATTCGCATCATATTGAAAACATAAGCCCTGGTGTCATCTACATACAATTACATTACTGCATTTGAAAAAAAGTTGAGATTTCCATATTCTTCTCTGTAAATCTGAAAGTTTAAATGCACTAGTATTCATTACAAAATCTGTGTCCCCATATTTTTGGTCGAAAAACTGGTTCACCTAGACTTTTAACAATACACGGTCTTCATATTTAGGTAATAAAAGCCAAAGCACACCCAAAAGTATTATGGAAGACCTTGATCAGAGAATAGCAATATTCCAGCACCGCTCACAAACTCAAGTCAATGATCATGTGTTCAAAAATCTGTGTGTTGCCTTTGAAGCTGGAGGCAAACAGGAAGTCTCTGCGGTCGGTGGAAACGACGGTGAAGGAGCGAGGCGCCTGGATGTATATCTCTTTAAAACGCTCAAAGGTCTTCTCCTCCTCATCCCAAAGGTAGATTTGCGAGAAAGTATAGTCACTGCCCAACGCTAAGTAATGTCGGTCCTTGAAAGAAAATGGCTGCAGGATCATGGAGCCCCTTGAAGGTAATGCTTGGATTTCTGCAAACTGTTTGGGCCCCCAGCGAAGAACCTTGGAGTCGCCGATGTACCGCGTCATGGTTAAATACAGCTCTTCCTTGATGCGAAAATGCTTCACCGCCACCACGTCTTCCATATTGGGGATCTCGCCTTGGAGGATGAACTTTTGGTTGCTCCTGCTCCACTGGTAGATGACCGGAACTTGCGAGCGGCTAGCCAAGATAATATGGGCTTTTCCATCTAAATCTAGGAACTCAGCATCTGTGTCCCGGTACCATTCGTGCAAAGATTGATACGAGTAAAACCCTTTATCATTCCATTTGTAGAGAGTGGAGAGACCTGCTTTCGAACTGTCGGCAACAACAAAAAACCAGTCGGTGCCGATTTGAAAGGCCTCGATGTCGTTAGGTTTGGAGATCTTTGAAACTTCAATGTCCTGGAATTTGCTGAAGCGGCTTTGGTCTTCGTCAAACTTGTAGATGTGTGAGCCACCGAAGAGTTGAGCCACGATGACAAAGACTTCGTTCTGGATCAGCACAGACTTGCACGCGACGATAGACTGACCTGAAAGCAATAGGACAAATCAAAATATTTTCCATTTCATTTGAATTCTAGGGGTCTAGGGAGTCCAACACATGTGGAGAGCCACCAGCAAATTATTAGGGCAAAAAAGTGAAATATTTTACAACCCCGGCTTAAGAAAGGCACAAAAACAAAGACGAAAAGTGAACATTATAATATACAGTACAGACCAAAAGTTTGGACACACCTTCTCATTCAATGAGTTTCCTTTCTTTTCATGACTATTGACATTGTAGATTCACACTGAAGGCATCAAAACTATGAATTAACA
>JAVQKC010135386.1:0-10880 GCA_036025475.1 Philypnodon macrostomus
CACATGGTCCCGCTTTAACATGTCCCACATGGTCCCGCTTTAACATGTTCCACATGGTCCCGCTTTAACATGTCCCACATGGTCCCGCTTTAACATGTCCCACATGGTCCCGCTTTAACATGTCCCACATGGTCCCGCTTTAACATGTCCCACATGGTCCCGCTTTAATACGTCCCACATTGTCCTGCTCAAAACACGTCTCACTTTGTCCTGCTTTGTCCCGCTTTAACATGTCCCACATTTGCTCGAATATAATCTGGTCACCCTAAATGAACCACCAGATGGGGTTAGTGAGCTAAGGTTTCACTGTAATTGGCTTGTGGCAAAATAGACAACAATCTTAGGGTCCATTTTATTTGATAGAATCACCACTGATTGAAGAAAATTAGAGGGTTAATCTTAATCTTCTAATTAAGTTGTTTTGACATGGCATATCTCATCTACCCCACCCTTTGAAACTGAACTGAACTTAAACCCAAACATTGTCTTTTGGTTTTATTTCCTACACCCTCATCATGAACACGTCTATGCTGGTGCTGTTACTGGCTCTACAAGCTGCACTGATCCTGACGGCACCCACTGATCACAAAATCCAGGTAATGTCCTTTTATTCTACCTCATGCTAATATTTAAATTTGAGTACTTCAAATGACAATGAAGTGAATGAAAATAATGTCCTGTACCCCTGGTTGGGAAACACTGAAGTATATTTATGTGGAGTGATATGTATTTAGGCTGAAAAAGAAAATGAACACCATGGAACGTCTGGGGCACGAAGAACTGGCACCAAGTGTGTCCGATTTACCGGACCGTGCCGAAAGATCAATTCAGTAAGATGATTTTATAAAAATGATTATTGTAATCATGTAATGCAAATTCACACAATATTTTATATGTTACAGTATCATACCATTTATTTATTATCCTTTGTTTATTTTGCACTTTTGGTACTACAGTTAGGTTAGGTGACAATATGAGAACTTGTGCTAGTCACAAAAGCTTAGGGATCTATGACTTCTGGGTGACGTTTGTGGTAAATGGGAAACGTTCAGAGTGATATGATTTACTTATCATCAAAGTAGTGTATTTAATATATGAAATGTTGTAGTGACTAGTATGTTTACACTGGTACATTATCAAATACAAGTTAATTTTACCCAACTCCATTACTGTCGTCGAAAATAATAAATTGCTTCTTTTCACAGTTTCCAAACACTGTGAGGAAGGACAACCAGCAGACCCAACAAACTCGCCCAAGGTTGATTACGTCAATCCTATAATAACTATACATGTCTAAACAGAGGTGGGGAGTAATCAGTTACAGTTACCTGAAAACTTTTTTAAATAATTTGGACTTCTAAGTCGCTTTACTGCACAGTACTCGAGTACATTTTTTTAAATCTAGAAAGAGTAAGAGTACTTTTACCTCCTCTGTGTGTGTCATCAGGATCAGCTTTATGCATTTTGTTCCTTGTGCCTTCATTTCTTCATCTTTTGAAAATATCAAAATCATATTTAGATTCATTTAAAATATTTTCACCCGATTACAAAAAAAATTTAACAAATAATATGACAAATAATTACTCAAACAGTTTCTCAGGACTTGAGTATTTTTTCACCAGTTCTTTTCTACCCTTACTCCAGTAATTATTTGAAGTTTTTGAGAGTTTTTACTTTTACTTGAGTACTTGTATTCTGAAGTAACAGTACTCTTACTTGAGTAAAATTATTGGCTACTCTATCCACCTCTGTGTCTTACTAAGTTTATCTTTATTTATTTTTTTACCCAGATACCAAACAGGAAGTCTGGGGCTTATCATGACATAAGCCTGACAGACAGTGAAATATGGGTAAGCTGTTTGACACTGATTATACCTAAACATATACTGTATATAACATATAACATATACTCAATTGACATGTTTATATTGACATGGAGCTTTTCAAATTCTTCTATTTTTCTTCAAGCGGACAACTTCAGAAAGGATCTTGTGAGGCTGCCACAAAATACCATACGATATATAAATGCCATATTTACTTTTGTAGTGGAAATGGTTAATAATGTTTCAGGTTATTAGAAGACCACTGTAAAATTGTTGTAAATGAAAAAGATTATAACATGTGCCATAAATATTGTGGTTCTGCAGAATTGTCACAGCATCCACAGAAAGAATACTGAACACACACAATCACTGGTTCTCAAGAGTTTCACACCAAGTATCAAATAGTTGTCTTTCCAAGTAAGTACCATTTCACTGGACTAAAGGAGGCTAAACCAGGTAAAAACCAACACAGTTAAATAGTTAGTCTGGTTTAGACCTGGGACAATCCTGGAACAATGACATAATAAATCAGTTTGAATCAGAATTTAACCAGGTCTAAACCAGTACTGAAACAGGTTAAAAAAATGCAAGGACAAATTCAAGCCCCAACTAGAAATTTTAACTACTAAAGACCCTCTAGACTAAGACTTTAAAAAGCCCAAGTACAAGAGATACCAGTACCATAGTTTGAGAACCACTGACCCATTATAACAAAAGCATCTTTGGTATAAGCAGTTCTGTCCCTTCATATTGTTTATGTGTTGTACTGATGAGAACTAATAAAACACATTCTTCAAACTGGTGTAGTCTTTGTTTTTCCCCTCCTACTCCCTCCCTCGCTCTCATCTGACTCATTCGTTCCTGGTCCGTATTCATTCAGTGAAGCTTAGCTGAATCTAACACAGGCCTTTCTCCTTCAGACTGCCTCCCGGTAAGACCGCTTTTAAAGCCTTTACTCACTAATACATTTTTCTGTTTTACATTTAGCCTTACTTATAAGAAATCCAGGAAACCAACTGCCTTAAAAATGTGGCGTAAATGCATCTATTAGTTTCAAATTTCCAACTCAAACAAAGTACATGGAAGATTTACTTAATAAATGCAAGAGTGAATGGCTGTCTGTCAGTGGGTGTACCGCTTAAGGCCCATAGTCATTGGGAGTATCCAGTCCCGGTCAACCACACATTTTATAAGTTCACTTTGGCGTCTGAGTTGAAGTTAGTATTTCTTTCAAAGCAAGCCATGTCTTATGAGTAAGTTACTGCAGTGTAGTAATTAGTATGGACTCACTGGTGTGTAGTACTTCAATGAGGAAGCCTGTTGATATCACAGTTGAATGACACACAGCTATATTCTAAAAAGCTTTATTATATTTGTACACTGGGAATATAGTTCTTTTATTTCAGCAGGTTTTAACTTTCCCTACTCATTATGGCCATTATTTTACAGAATTACCCATTATAGAACTATATTAACCTCCCTGTGACCACTCTTTGGCACTGACCCACCATTTTGGAACCGCTGCTTACATTCCATTAAATTAGGTTAGATTAAGGTTTGCCAAGTACTTTAGTGCTGGCCTTAACCTTGATAATCCCTGCTTTAGTCTTGATTTAGCCAAATAATATGCTACAGAGAAAGACAAATATTTTCTGAAGTGTAGCTTGGCACAAGTTAAAACCACACTGGGATATGGCTGCCATCAATGTGTACAGCTAACTAGTTTTCCCTTAAGGGCGCTCCTAATGTATGTGTTTATGCCATTATCTTTATCTAGGATCAGCGGAAGCCATTTGGAACAAGACAGAGTTTATAGATGCACTTATCTCACTGCAACATTTAAACAAGAGAAGAGCTGAGGTCAGGAGAATGTTGAAATAAATCTAAACAAAGCAAAATAATTGAATCGGGCTGTAGACAAACCATTTATAAACTGTTATATTTTCAGTGAGCCAAACCTGGAGGTGGGGCAGCTGTCTTAATATTGACCGTTGGACAGAGTCTAAGTAAGTGCATGTTGTAACTGTGCTGGAACTGACAAAAGTTGAACTATTTTGATCATTTCACTGGTCAAAATTTAAAAATATAGTTTCAGGATTGTTTTAATGGTTTTTGAGTCCATGCTCCGAACATTTCTACTCAAATAAATATCATTTTCTAACCATAATGTAGTGTTGCTCAAATTAGGGCTGCACAGAAAAATATTTTATATTTGCTAAATTGTAAATATTTTTGTTAAACAGAGGCAGTAAATAAAAGATATATTCTTCTCTCTGCTCCTTTTCATTCAAGTTTTGTCATGTAGACAATTCTGATTATTAAAATTTTTAAATTAAATAAATAACCATTTTTTATTTTGCCATATCCTTTTTCTGAGAAATTTTGATTTCCAGTTAAAAACTGCTTCAAAATCAAAACCTACAAAGACTAAGGCCATAGGACTATATTAAAGAAATCGTGACTAAAATATGACTTATTTCACACATTTTCATGCAAAGCTCTAAAAATACTTACAGTGAAATTATTAAGCTATGTGGAACTAAAGACTATGGCGTTATTGCAACATACTGATATTGCGTTTGCTCATATTGCGATAACGATAATTTAGTGATTCATTTTGTAACTAACTCGAATATACACAGAACTAACAAAAACTACAATTCTTATCCCAACAGATCCAAGATGCATGAATTCGAAGAGGACGATTTTTACGATGATAATTTTACCTTTAACTTTAGCTACGATGACTACTCTTCTCTGTGTGAAAAAAACGATGTGCGCTCTTTCGCCAGTCTCTTCCTTCCTGTGGTCTACTCCATTGGTTTGGTCATAGGGCTTGCTGGTAACGCCTTGGTAGTGGCCGTTTATATCTACCACAAGCGCCTCAAGACAATGACTGATGTATTTTTAACACATCTTGCTGTAGCCGACTTGTTACTCTTGTCCACACTTCCGTTTTGGGCTTTGGACGCTGCAAAAGGATGGATGCTGGGAGAAGCGCTTTGTAAAATGATCTCCGCTTGTTACACCATCAACTTCACTTGCTGTATGCTGCTGCTAGCTTGCATCAGCTTGGATAGGTACTTTGCTTTGACCAAAACGCAAGGTAGGAACAACACAGGAAGTCTTGCAAAGCTCTACAGTAGACAACATTGCTGGAAAGTTTGTCTTGTGATTTGGGGAAGCGCTTTTTTACTTGGACTTCCAGATTTGATACTATCCGAAGTGAGGCATGCTGGGAATCGAAGTTTCTGTTTAGCGGTGTACCCCTCATCAATGGGCAAAGCTGGAAAAGCCACTCTTGAGATGTTTGAAGTGTTTCTAGGCTTCGTCATTCCACTTTTTATTATGATAGTGTGTTATAGCAAAGTGGGCTGCATGCTGAGATATCTACCGATTGAAAGTAAAGCCAAAAAATGGAAAGCAATGCGGGTTCTCTTGACAATTGTTGGCGTTTTTGTGGTCACCCAGTTGCCCTATAATGTCCTAAAAGTCTACCGGACATTGGACACCGTGTATAGCCTAGTGACCCATTGTGGGACCAGTAAAGCTATGGACCAAGCGTCTCAAATAACAGAAAGCCTGGCCCTGACGCACTGCTGCATCAACCCAATATTGTACATGTTTGTGGGCTCTTCATTTAGAAATAACTTGATGAAAGCCGCAAAAAGGTTTGGAGAAAAGAGGAAAACGAGAGCTAGTGTTGAAGACCAAGGAATGGACATGTCAATCAACTCCCACAGCAGGTCGCAACAGACAGACTCATTTTCAATTTGAGCAAGGCATGGAAGTTGCAAGTATGATTCCTAGGCCAGCAACTAAGATTTTCCTGACATTGGTAAAATGGAATATCTAACTGCACTGGTATACTCTGCCCAAGGCCTATAGGCTCCAGCCAACAATGACCCCCCCATTGACAGTTACTGGAAGAGGATAAATGGTAAACTAACTGTGTATGATATCATGTGAGCAGATGCAGACTCATTTCATTTAGCAAAGAAAGTGAATAGGCATGGCTGGCTAGGCTATAGGCTTTATCAGCGGGCGGGCGATGTGGTGAAGATATGAACACATGATGATGATCTGCCAATCTGGGAAGATTGTTGAATCCTGATACAGTACATTCATTTATGCTCTGCTCTTCACTATCATTTTTACTGTAACAATGTGTTCATATTAATAAAAAAGGGAAAATAAACAGTAATTATGATGAACATTGGATTAGAAGTACATTGACTTTGTAGTTAAAAAGACACTGATGTCTTACACAGAAGTCTACTGCTAAAATTGTGATAATGAATTTGTGATCTTGGCTTAATAAAATCGTGATATTATATTTTTACAATATTGCCCACCCCGATATTAACATGGCATGAAAAGTGGTATACTTCTGTTAAGCTATACTGAACACAAAGCAAAGCCAAGTGTAAAAAAATACACCTGGAAATACTCTTCACCCCTTCAATCCACAACAAATTCCAGGACCGAAAGCTGGTCAGAAGCCAAGACTTTAGAATGTGTGAGATAGCCTTGGGTGTGGAGGAGAACAGACGATGTGTGATTAAAGATCCAACAAATTCCAAACTAAGTACTTCACACAAAAGCCCCCATCATGCGTACATTTTTATGGCGAGATACTACCTCAAGCCAAAGTTTGCTTGTGATTCTTCAATTATTTCTAACATTGGTCAAATCTAGGAAAAATTAAGATTGTCAATGCTGCATACAGAAAGAAAAGCCTACAATTTTGCGTTGAGATATACTGTAAAATGGTGAAATTGCGTAAAAGCCTACCTGTGCTGTGCCCATGCGGTGAGTAATAGGCATGTTCCACAACAGCGACTTCTGGGATAAGATCTGCACAATAGAAAAAGTTCAAGGCAGTGAACTGTAAGATTACACGTTTTTGTATTTTCTATGTATTTTTTAAACAAATGTAAAAATAAACTTACAGCTTGAGAATGTTGTTCATGTTTCCTAGTCCAACATGTATGCTTGCACTGCGTTACAGGTGGTTCAAATCAGCACTAACCTAACATATGGGTCCACACATGTGAAACCCATCTGTTGACTGAGCTATGCAAACAAACTGAATAAATAAGCATGAAATACCCCAAAAACTAAATATTTTTACAGTTCAATTACATTTATTAGAAAACCTCTCAAAAATGTGCAAAAAACCACAAACAAAAACAGCAACATATAAGAAAAATTCTCATACAAATAAAACAAAAGCAACTTCAAAAGCAGCTTAAATAGACAAACAGCCACTAGGCTTTTAACATTCTCAAAACAGAAATAAAAATGATTAAATTACAATTAAGGCAGTCAACCAGCTTTACCTCTTATAACTAGAACCAAGATATGAATTCTTTTAAACGAAGTAAAAAAACAAAAAGACTTAGTATAAAAATAAAATAGAAAATGAAAGCACGCCTAATGGCAGTGTGGCAATAATTTACAAAATAACATTTTTGGGCAGTTTAATTAATTTAGGAAGTCCCTTTTCTGAATTACAAATATAGAAATAGTTAAATATATCATTCATTTTATTCAGTTTCTCTTATTACCCTGAACAGTATTAAACTCGTGTAGAAAAATCCAAATACTGAACATAAAGACAACACTGTTGATAAATTTAAATGAAAATTAAACAGCAGTCTTCAAATTTCCACAAGAAATCAGTGTGGATATGTTATAAATGTGTGAAAAAGTGCAGCAGATGAGACTGTCCGGGCTTAGACTTCCAAACAGGAACCTCATCTTTCAGGAATGTCACAAAGCCAAACAAAAAACAAGGCATAATCATCTCCAAAATCTAAATCTCTATAAAATCTCTTGGCATTTTTGCATTGGGCTGAAGACAAAATGGTGAAGTAAATGTCCGGGATCAATTTGTTTTAAGTTGTTTTGAGTAACCAAAGTGCTTCCCACAGATAGTACCACTTGCCGCAGTTGTGGAGAAGTAGTAGTATTTTTAGTGGTATTTCAGTAGTTGAGAATCTGAACGTCAAACAGGTCACATACACCCTCGTTGTCGTCCAGGTTAAAGCTGTAGTCTATGCCTTTGAGACAGAGAATAAGAGGATTAACAGACTACAAAGATTATTGAGAGAGGATAAACAATGGGTTCATGAAACTTTCCAAAGTGATGACGATACAATATACATGTATTTTTGAAGATTACTATGATATTAATACACTAAGATTGAGAATATGCAATTATGTTTAACATTTTATATTTAGTTTGTATTCTAAAGTGATGCCAAAAACTGTTTGACAACTTTGTAATAGCTAAAGAACTAAATTCTTCTCAAACTGGGTACTACTGCGTGCAAAACAAAAGAATAAACAGAAAAAGACAAGATTATTCACAGTGAGCGCAATACATGTGTTCATAGTGAGGTTAAAATCTGGTTTTACCGTCAGTCGACATAAGTTCATCAATGAGATCAACGGCACCTACAAAACAAATGAGACAATCTCTATTAGAATAAACTGACTGCTGCACTCAACAAGGTGTATGTCGCAAAGCTCCATACGTCTGCCCCAAATGCTATGTCACCAATGTGCACTTTAATCAGACATTGTTTTAATATTGTTCACGAGCAATTAATAGGCCCCGCCCCCAAACCATGACAAATATGAAAAGGGGCTATTTGACTTTTTGATTTGTCTGGATGTGAAGAATAGTTTTGGCAAATTTTGTACGTTTCCCTAAAATTACATTCTCCTTTCAGTCGATAAGGGGCGCTACTGAGGTAACTGACCTCCCAACTTCCATCCAAAATGGCCGACTTTCTGTTTGTTGCAGGGTGGGGCCATAATAATATTTTATGTTGGGTACACTGTGGAGAATCACTGTTTCAAGTTTCATTGCTCTCTGCCAAAGTAAGTGTGTCCAGACTCCCATAGGGGTCAATAACATGGGGGCCCTATTGAGGCATCCTTTATTTGTATATGTATATTAAATATACACTAGCCTGGATCACTGTTTAAATTAGTTAATTAATCAATTATTATTCATTGTAGAAGTACCAAACCCAATCCAGTTTAGCGTCTTTATGATATGTACCTCTGTGCAACAGTTCAAACTAATCCAGCAATTCATTTTTGAGTTATCACGTTCACACAAAGGATCTGTGGACGCGATTCCATAATATCGCCGATATAATATTCTAGAGGTTTTTAAACTTACTGTATGTATTACGGTTGGTCTCACCCGGTCTGTCATCTTTGAGGTGGTCTGTGGCTCCACTCAGCTTCAGTAAGTTACTCATGTCCATCACAGGCTGAAACTCAGGCCCAACCAAGTCCATCTGCCCAAGATCCACCTCAGGCTCACTGTGGCACTCTGTAGAAAGTAAAACATGGTATTGATGCTTGTTATATTATCATAGACATTAAAGTAACTGCACTGTAATAAAAAGAGACTGATAAAAGGTGACTGAAAGGGGATCATTAAAAAATTGACAGTGTCAAAATGGTCTCAAAAGGAATCTATGGGTACAATAAAGATGATGTTTTTGGGATATCATAAGTGAGTGTACTGCCATGACTTCATTTAAATTGTAAAATATTGGTTAGCAACGCCAAGCCGTCCAAAAATATTGAATTTTCAAGACATTGTAAAACCTCTATGAGTCATAGATAACATTTGACCGTTTCTAGTGTAAGCCATTGTTACGTGCAACATGGTGAATCATCCAGTTCCCGTGAACGGCACACAACACATCTCTTCAACAATCAACAGTTATATTCAAAAGGCAACTAACAAATCAGTAAGTAGTGAGTACAAACACTGACTTTCCAAAGAGTATTATCCAATTGTAATGCACTGCTAACTAACTATACAAGATACAACATAGCAGGAGCAGCACTTTCAGTTTAGATGCATTATTTCTAGTTTAAAAACAGGAAATTAAAACTACCAATGCAAGTCAAGACAGGCAGACTCTGAGTCAGAGATCGGCTAAATGTCACAAGATGCACTTAATTATGGGAACATCTTATATGTTTCCCATTGATTTCTGTTGGAGCTTTCATTTTCAACTTATATCCCGTATAGCATTACGACCTTGGGCTGTTGCATTTTTTACTTTTATGGGAAACAGAAATGGGAGGCTTGGGAGGAGTGATATATTTGCATTTCATTTTGCTATACTGAAAGAAATCAAAATGCAGTCAGGCATTCAAATTCAGTACATGACCAAATCAAAGCTACTGTTGTTTTTCATGCAACCGTGTTACGTCTTTGGGCTGTTTAAGTATTTTGTGAGGGGGTGGAGGGGGAGGGGGGCAAAGCAGCTTCATAAAAAAGAAAGCTAATGTAAAAAAACACTTAAGCGGGACATGTATGACAGTAATAGTAAATATTGTAATTCAGAATGTCTAATCTAGTGTAGTGTTAATCTGATCATGCAAACATACACCTCTTCATCTTCTGCCTTTATAATTACTGCTACCATTTTAGAATTTTTTTCACCTTCCCACTAGATTTCTGTCCTTACCCATGTGCAGGTCTGGAGGGGTGGACGATGGCGTGAGCAACTCGTCGTGGTCCGTGAGTGCCATCTGCTGGTTGGAGCAGAACGAGTCCTGGCTGCAGTAGGAGAAGCTGGTGGAGGAGGTGGAGTATGAGGAGGCCTGGGTGTGGGCGGAGCTGTGGGTGAGGGGGAAGCGCTGCAGCGAGGCGGGGGTGCTGGGGGGGGTGGACATGGTGCAGATATCATCCGAGGGAGGCACGGAGAAGACGACGGGGGCAGAGCCGTCACAGTCTCTGTTGATCAACATCACTTGGATCGGAGAGGACAGACTGCGGAGGTTTACCTGGTACTTCTTCTGACCACTGTGGCTCTGGAGGGCAGCAAGGGGAAAGTTAGTGCCGTTTGTCATTTGTTTGGAGAACAGCAACGACACAGACTCGGGTAATGACGAAGGGGATCCGGGCATGCTGGATGCCGTAATCGCCCAACTGTTCAACTCGGACACTGAAGATGAAGAATTTGAGGGATTTGGGTTATAACTGAATAAATGTAAGTTATTGTGAATACGCTA
>JAVQKC010135391.1:0-10522 GCA_036025475.1 Philypnodon macrostomus
TTATTAATTAATTACTTAATTAATATTCATCAAAGAAGTACCCAAATCGATACAGTTCGGCGTCTTTATGGTATGCACCTGTGTGCAAATGTTGAAAATGATCCGGCAATTCGTTTTTGGGTTATCGCGTTCACAGCTAGGATCTGCGACACGCTGTTTTCGCTGATATAATGATGTAAAATGTAGGCTGCCCAGGTAAATGTTTTCATGTTCATTGTAATTTTAAAATCATAATAAAAACAAAGTGACAAAAAAAAAACTCAGTGACTACATTCAGCATCTAAAGCAGATGATTATTATGGCTTGATGAAAAGCTAAATAAAAAGAAACAAAATTGCAACATCATTACATCTTCTCTTCAATATTTATAATATATTCTAACAATATTATAGAAAAATTGAGTGACAGGAGCTCCATGGTAACGCTCAAGGGGAGGAGTTTGTGAGGCTCCAATAGAGTCCACTTTTCTTTGGTTCATGGCCAACAACAAACTACTTTGTGAACTACTTTCTGTCCTGTCTCCTCCTTGATGTTAGCCCCCCACAAGAGGGCAGTTTTTCTTCCTCGTTCCTCTCTTGTGTGTTTGTGTCATGTGGGGGTATGTGTGTGTTTGCGCGCGTTCCTTCTCACTGAAGGAAAAGTGGTGAAAACTTAAGGTCACGCAGTTGAAGAAGCTGTTTTCTTTTGAATGAGCCCACGTGTATTTTACTCACGCTTACACAATGTGTGTGATAAGGACTGTTAAACGGGCCGTTCTGTGCGCCAATCATAATGATAGACATTAATTTGAAAGGCAGACCTTCATGATTTTCCAGCATTGGCTTGGCGATCAATGTTTTGGGCACCCGTTGTAGAGGATAAACACGTGAAATTATCTTGAAGGAAAAAATTACCCCATCTCCTATTTAAACTTCCTTTTCAATCCATCTACTGAATACAAAGTTGTTTTTGTCAGGATTACATCTTTATCAAAAGCTTTTTCATAGTTTATCTCTCAATTCCCATGCATGCTCCTACAAGCAGCCCTGTGCTTTCACACCGGAGCTAAGCGGACCTGAGTGCATGCGGTGTAAATTAGGGGCTGGAGCGAACAACAGCAAAGTGTGTGGAGGAGAGGGGCGCATGACAGTTGGATGAAATGTCTTGCCCAGGAAGAACACAACAGTATGTGCTCGTGCAGGATTCGAACCGGCAACCCTCCGTTTGCTAATATAGGGAAATGTGGGCAAAAAAACATACTGCCCATCTAAAATGTGTTTTAAAAGTACATGACATCATCAGAGGATGGTGAAAGGTTTGCTTGGATAGAGTCCTACACACATATGCATTTCTATTACACATTACAAGTGTAATATTTGCAACAACAAACATAACAACATGTTTACTGGTTATCTCCCTCAGAGACTCTGAAATTAGCAACACCTTACCTGATTCTTATCCTGCGCCTCCATGGCAATCACTCAACATGCCCTCCTCTGTTCAGCCGCCACGCCCAGCTTCTGTGGGCCCCTCAGTGGAGCTCCGATCTAAGCCTGTCCTCTCCAGGCTGCCCCAGGGACAACAGCTGTGCTGGGGCCAGCCGGACAATAGGCCTGTCAGTGCTGCTCTGGGCCTGGATGGTATGACACAGGGGCCTGGGACTAGAGGCTGCTCCTCAAGATGTGTGTGAAGAAATCTGAGAACACAAAAGTAAATTTAGAGGCCCCCGCTGAAGAGGGGTTTTATTCAAGTACAGTGTTAAAATCTTGTGATGAAAGCTGAAACTAGTGAACCCAAGAAGGTTTTTGTAAAGATAAAGGTCTCCAACAAATAGCTGAAGGATAAAGTATAATCAAATACATGTATTATTTTATAAATTAATCAAATACATATACTCAAGTTCATTTGTGTTTCATGTTTGATTGTGGTGGATTATTCTATGGTGTGTATTAGTCTAGAGGGTACACTGATGTAATATGTGAAGGGATGCCTGGGCTATAGTTTGTTCAGAGCGTATCACAGGGCCTCACTGCCTCAAACCGCTGCCTCGAAGCGCTGCCTCACTATATCAAAGTGCATCAAAGGGCCCTGCTGACAGCTAGCTACTTTATGATGCAGGGAAAAGATGCGTGTAGCAGGGATGCGTGTAGCACCTGTTCGGCTCAAGCTCGGTTCAGGGGGAAGAGATAACGGATTTAATAAAGAGATGCACAATTAATCAAGACAGGGGAAATTCCCAGTGACAATCGGGCACCAAAAAGACATAGGTTGAGGCAGAGTCTGGAAAATGTATAAAGCCAGATCTAAAGAAAGTGTTGGTACTTCTACTTCTGCTTCTGCTTTTTGCTCTGTGTCTGTCTATTTTTTTCCACGCTAACTTGCTGTGAGCCCCGGGGATGGCATATTTGAATTGTTTGTTCAGATTTTTGCGCATTCAATAAAATATATGATTTGCTGCTTGAATACTACGACTCCAATGGTCCTTTTTTTCCCCTGCTGTTCGCGTTTCGACTGAGGGCAAACAACATCAACAATTGACTTTTCCTTTTTTCTTTTGCTCAAAGACTGTTTTCTCATCGGACGCTGCAGTGACCAAAAGTGACACAACACCGTCCCCAAACCATGACAAACATGAAAAAGTTCTATTTGACTTTTTTCATTTGTCTGGATGTTTGTGAAGAATGTTTTTGCCAAATTTTGTAAAATTCCCTAAAACTACATTCTTCTTTCAGTCTATAGGGGAAATATACCTGACCTCCCAATTTCAATTCAAAATGGCCGACTTACTGTTTGTTGTAATGTGGGGTCATAATCATATTTTATGTTGAGTACACTGTGGAGAATCACTGTACCAGGTTTCATTGCTCTCTGCCAAAGTAAGTGTGTGCAGACTCTCATAGGGGTCAAAAACATGGGGGCTCTATAAAGGCATTCTTTATTTGACCTCTGTAATGTGCCTATGTACATTAACTATACAATAGCCCAGATCAATGTGCCAAAATTCACACGATTTTGTTTATGTTCGGCAGGATTATTGGCTCAATAAAAGCGCATCAAAACATCCATTTGTGAATTATTTAATTGTCATAATCATAGAAGTACCAAACTCAATCCAGTTCTGCATCTTCACGATATGTACCTGTGTGCAAAAGTTCAAAAAGATCCAGCCAAGACTTTGAGTTATTGCGTTCAGTTTTGACCTGTAATTAAATAATTAATTAATTAATATTCATCGTAGAAGTACCCAAATCGATGCAGTTCGGTGTCTTTATAAGATGTATCTGTGTGCAAATGTTGAAACTGATCCAGCAATTCGTTTTTGAGTTATCGCGTTCAAAGCTAGGATCTGCGGACGCGGACCAATGTGATTCCATAATATCGTTGTTTCGCCCATATAATAAAGAATGCCTCTCTAGCGCCCCATGTTTTTTACCCCTATGGGACACACTTACTTTGACAGAGCAATGAAACTTGGTACAGTGATTCTCCACAGTGTACCCAACATAAATTATTATTTTGGCCCCAGCCTACAACAAACAGGAAGTCGGCCATTTTGGTTTGAAATTGGGAGGTCATGTATATTTGACAGCCTCTAACTTGCACATACTTTGCCCGATTAGGCTCAAACCTAAAACACATAATTACCCCCCAGCCCTGAACACATATGACCAATATGATGCCAGTTACCTCTATAGCGCCCCCTATAGACTGAAAGAAGAATTTAGTTTCAGGGAATTTTACAAAATTTGGCAAAAATATTCTTCACAAACATCCAGACAAATCAAAAAAGTCAAATAGACCCTTCCACTGTTTGTCATGGTTTGAGACGTATGGGGCCGTTTCACCGATATACACCTTACTGTCGGGGACTACAGCACAGGCTTAGTTTCCAATTGCTAGTTAGGCAGAAAATACAGTAAGCGAGTCTTTGTGACCACAAGCAGTTGTTAAAAAAAGTGCTGCATTTCATTAAGCAGTGCCTACATTACCAGTGGCAGTGACCAAACAAAGGACTCAACCAGGACATTACAGTAAGCTTGTGTTAAAATCATTTTCATCTTCATTTTATTTGTTCGGTGCCATGGAATTGCTATGGATCCTTTCTGCATCTGTCAAATGTACCGTGAGGTCTGTTTTATTTAAAGAGTATTAGTACTAAATTAATGGCTCATTATTTAAACTAATGAATTTCTTACTCAGACATGAAATGGCTGCTCTATCCTTGTGTCAATAAAAAATACTGTGTCTTCTTTATATAGATAGTATAGTTTTTGACTGGATGTCTAAATAAACATTATGGTTATAAAGAACTGTACTGAAAACAACTTAATACACTGTATTTGGGAAAAAAATGCATATACCACAAAGTTGTTGGGTTGGTGTTGTTGAATGAGGAGTACTGCAGTGTCTAGGTCTCAGGTGTCCATGGGCCACACTTTGTTGGCCTTAAAACTCCTGACAGACAGCAGATCCTCTCACTCTGACCACATAAGCAGCTTCCACTGGCACAAAACAACAAACAAGTCAGCACTTTGCATTGGCCCAGGGTGACAGCTCCCAGCCTCACACAAGGACACAGCCATATAGATTAGAGGGGGAAAAAAGATTACTGCTGCACTATATATGTTGGAAAACACAATACTCATATTGCAAATCTCAATCTGCCAAATGCAATCTCACATCTGACAGATATTTACAAGTCTGGAGACTTAAATACAGTATGTTATCAACACAAAACAATAACAACAACTCTTATTATGAGGCAGTATTTTAGTTTAGTTGAGGTGTATTTAGCCTCAAAATACCTTGAATCTCTACAGAAAGATTATATTTAAAAAAAAAAATCTGTCTGTGATTGGTTAGACCTGGGTAGACACATACTTAACATAGCTATCAAATATTGGAAATACATAGTGTATTTGCAATGCTATGCTTGACAATACTTCGCTATGTGACTGTGATTTAAATATATTTTTTGTATTGAATTCTGCCATATACATATACATAGAACGTAGAAGGAATTCGATTTGTATTCGTGTAGCCTTCTTGTTACTGTACTAGCTTAAAATGACAACACAGGCGTCTCCTTCATGTCAAAGACAGATGATTCTATCAGCGCCTGCCCAAACAACTCGTACATCCCACGTTCTCAAAAGCTTACGGAAACTTTGGCGGCATTTATATTAATCATACCTCGTTACCCCAGGTGACCTCCTGTGATGATCGTAGAGTGAGTTTTTGTGGCGTTATTGGATGGTTATTGCAGTAGTTCCGTAGCTCAATGCCCAGGCGCCGCCATGTTATGTTCTGCCTGGAAGCGGACGGGATAGACTTTGATTGGACGACGCTGTGTACTCTATTACATGATTGGTCAACCATTTGGTGGGCGGGCTGTCTGTTCGCGGCTCTGTTTTGAAATCAGAAACTTCACAAGAACTGACCGGACCATGGCCGAGTACTCAAATCTACGCAAATACTGGATGTATGCTCTCCGACATTTTTGTAAATCTGTATGGTAGCAGTGACTGGGCTGCCATGAAGCGTGCCGTCAATTTCAGGTCAGCAGCGGAGCCAGACAGTTCTGAAAAAATGCTGATTTTTGTGCTCTTGTTCCTCTTTAGTATTTGCAGCTCAGTGTCCTCACCTCTGAACTAGGCCTACGCTCTCGTACCCAACAGCAAAGTGTTTATTGGCAAAACGCCCCCATAAGTCTGACAAAATGCAAACAAAGGGCACCTTAAATGGTAAACGCGGCTATTAAGACAAGTTTGCGCCAAAACATTTACTTTGATGTCATTAATATATTTGTGGAATAAAAACAAGCCAAATGTTGTCCTTTTAACTACATTTTATAGAAAACTGATTTACCTGTTATATCGGCGAAACAACAATATTAGGGAATCATGTCATTCCGGTCCGCAGATCTTACATGTGAACGTGATAACTAAAAAATAAAATGCTGGATCAGTTTTTTGTCACTTTTGCACACAGGTACATATCATAAAGATGCCGAACTGTATCGATTTTGGTACTTCTACAATGACTATTAATTAAGTAATTAATTAATTACTGGCCAAAACTGTGAACGCAAAACTCAAAGTCTTTAATGGATCTTTTTCAAATTTTGTACACATGTACATATCATGATGATGCTGGTACTTCTACAATTAATGACAATTAAATAATTAACAAATTAATGTTTAGATGCACTTTTATTGAGCCAATAATCCTGCTGAACATAAACAAAATCGTGTGAATTTTGGCATCTGCGGATGCAGACCGACGTGAGTCCATAATATTGTTGTTTCGTTGATATAATTATTATTATGGCCCCACCCTACAACAGGAAGTTGGCCATTTTAGATTGAAATTGGGAAGTCAGGTATATTTGACAGCCTCTAACTTGCACATACTTTGCTAATTAGGCTCAAACCTGAAAGACTGAAAGAAGATTGTAGTTTTAGGTCAAATTTACAAAATGTGGCAAAAAACATCCCATGTTTGTCATGGTTTGGGGGTGGGGCCTCCTAATTGCTTGTTAATATGAAAACAGTGATTAAGGTGCCCATTGTGGCAGACATATGGGGGTGTTTCCCGATATATACCTTGATGTCGGGGACAACAGAATAGTTTTACTGTTGTTACATGTCACTGTGTTGTGTTACATTTCACTGTGTTGAATTTGATTTTACTGTGTTGCGTTAGATTTCACTGAGTTGTGTTACATTTTTGTTTCATTTCACTGTATTGTGTTATATCTCACCGTGTTGTTACATTTCACTGTATTGTGTTACAGTTCATTGTTGTGTTACATTTCACTGTGTTGTGTTACATTTCACTGTATCGTGTTACATTTCACTGTGTTGTGCACCACTCCATCAGCGCTGTTCCGTTCACCATGTCCACTCAATTCTGCCGTAAGTGTGGAAGTAAAATTCTAAATTCACACAGACCAAGATGACCCAAATATCACATCTGTATTTTACTTTCCTTTTAACTATGAATATTAAGTGAAATATGATATAAAATACACAAAGGCTAGTTTGTAAAGATATAAAACATTTATTCAATTAAATGGAAAAGGAAAACAAATTACATTTTATTTGTTCATTTAAAAATGATGGACTTACAATACATTGCACCATTACTCCCAAATTTTTAAAGAGTAAACCTAAGACAAAAATAATTTAGGTAAAACAGCTCTACTGAATCAAAAATAACTCAGTCAGTAGTCAAACCTGATCTGATGATGGCACAAGCCCAGATCTTTCAATGATAGTTAAAAGGGTCAAATTTGTGCCATTCTCTTTGTGGGACTCAAACTTTACAAAATGGGAAAAATAACTTCATATTGAGAGTCCAAAGGCAGAGGTAAAGATCCAGTTTATGAATACAAATAATACCAACATCTCTGTCAGTGAGCCCCAGGGCAGCTGTGGCTATAGTAGTAGCTTACCTCCCTGTCTGGAGAGTGAATGAATAATGCAATGTGAAGCACTTTGGGTATCTAGAAAGCGCTTTGAGAAAGCGTCAAGGTCTTGTAAAGAGCAATAAAAATCGAATCCATTATATATTATTAAGAAGTATATCGTGATCATTCCCTAAAGAGCAGATTTACACACACGTTTGTCATGATGTGTGCCGCGTTAGTGGTTTGAGATGGAGCGGTTGACTGGAGGATGCACCAGCTCTTTGATGACCAGAGCCATAATGTGGCACAGCTCCTTGGCCTGGGACAGAGAAGACACGTGTTTATTAACAACACATTCCAAAAAAGATGAAGCATGTAATGGGAAAAGCCTGCAGTGTAAGCAAACAGTATTGAGACACACTCTGGTGCCAATCTTATAAAACAGCCCAATAAGGAATTTTGAATTTGAATTGTGCTCTATGGGTTCCTGGATTGCAACTGTATTCACTTAAGTTTTGGAAAAGAAGACAGGAGACTAACAAATTTGGATGTTTTAGATCTAAAAAAAAAAAGAGGCAAGTGTTGATGTACACAGATTGAGGTGTACAGAGGAGGGATAGTGAATACATGAGACATCTACAGAGGAGGGATAATGCATTAATGAGACATGTACACAGGAGTGTGTGTGGCCTTCTGTGTGGCCTCCCTACAATGCCTTGGCATGCTCCTGATGAGGTGGCAGAGGATCTCCTGAGGGATCTTCTCCCAGACCTAGAATAAAGCATCCGCCAACTCTTGGACAGTCTGTGGTGCAACGTGGCATTGGTGGATGGAGCAAGACATGATGTCCCACATGTGCTCAATTGGATTCAGGTCTGGGGAACGAGCGTCAAGACGAAGCATCAATGCCTGCAAGATGAAGCATCAATGCCTTCGTCTTGCAGGAACTGCTGACACTCCAGCCACATGAGGTCTAGTATTGTCTTGCATTAGGAGGAACCCAGGGCCAACATATGGTCTCACAAGGGGTCTGAGGATCTCATGTCAATACCTAATAGCAGTCAGGCTATCTCTGGCGAGCACATGGAGGGCTGTGCGGCCCCCCAAAGTAATGCCACCCCACACCATTACTGACCCACTGCCAAACCGGTCATGCTGGAGGATGTTGCAGACCGCAGAACGTTCTCCACAGCATCTCCAGACTTTGTCACGTCTGTCACATGTGCTCAGTGTGAACCTGCTTTCATCTGTGAAGAGCACAGGGGGCCAGTGGCGAATTTGCCAATTGGCCAATCTTGGTGTTCTCTGGCAAATGCCAAATGTCCTGTACAGTGTTGGGCTGTAAGCACAACCCCAACCTGTGGACGTCAGGCCCTCATACCACCCTCATGGAGTCTGTTTCTGACCATTTGAGCAAACAGTTGTGGCCTGCTGGAGGTCATTTTGCAGGGCTCTGGCAGTGCTCCTCCTGTTCATCCTTGCACAAAGGCGGCGGTAGCGGTCCTGCTGCTGGGTTGTTGCCCTCCTATGGCCGTCTTCACATCTCCTGATGTACTGGCCTGTCTCATGGTAGCACCTCCATGCTCTGGACACTACACTGACAGACACAGCAAAGCTCGCATTGATGTGCCATCCTGGATGAGCTGCACTACCTGAGCCACTTGTATGGGTTGTAGACTTCGTCTCATGCTACCACTAGAGTGAAAGCACCACCAGCATTCAAAAGTGACCAAAACATCAGCCAGAAAGCATAAGACTGATTGTAAATCAGTGTGGACAGTTAGATTTCACAGAAGTGTGATTGTGTTGTTTAAGTGTTCCCTTTAGTTTTTTGAGCAGTGTATATAATGGTGTTTTTAGAATGATTTTGGTATTTTCAAATACCAAAAAAGGTCTGTCCTAAATGCAGCATCCCATACCACTATACCTGTTTGGTCTGAATGGAGAGTTTGCGGGGACGGGCAGGGCTGCCATAATCAATTTCCACTCCAGGCAGTTTGCTCTGTTTCTTGGGGCGGACGGTGCGCATGGACTGGATGTCCGACAGAGGGATGTGGATAAGTCTCTCCTGTGAAGCACACAGACATTTAGGAATTGTACTTCTGGCTCAGACTGATCTCTGCATTGGAAACATTGTTATCACTGCCAACTTCTTCAACGTTAAAGTCTTTTTCTGATAATAGTGTGCTTTAGTTGTGCACCAAGTCCAGTTGATTATTGGGGTAAATTTAAGGAAAAAATGATTGTAAGTTTTGTGTCACTAATTATAACGGCAAAACGACGATATTATGGAACCAAGTCGGTCCGTGTCCGCAGAACACGATAACTTAAAAAAGAAATGCCGTCAGTTTCAACTTTTGTACACAGGTACATATCATGAAGACACAGAACTGGACTGAATTTGGTACATCTACAATTAAAGACAATTAAATAATTAACAAATGAATGCTTTGATGCACTTTTATTGAGCCAATAATCCTGCTGAACATAAACAAAATCGTGTGAATTTTGGCATAGTGATCCAGGCAATTGTATAGTTAATGTACAAATTACAGAGGTCAAATAAAGAATGCCTCTATAGCGCCCCCATGTTTATGACTCCTATGGGACCCTGGACACACTTTGGCAGAGAGCAATGAAACTTGGCACAGTGATTCTCCACAGTATACCAAACATAAAATATTATTATGACCCTACCCTACAACAAACAGGAAGTCAGCCATTTTGGATATAAATTGGGAAGTCAGGTATATTTGACAGCCTCTAACTTGCATACTTTGCCCGATTAGGCTCAAACCTGAAATACCTAACTAGGCCTGTGCTGTCGTCCCCGACAGCAAGGTGTATATCGGCAAAAACGGCCCCATACGTCTACCCCATACGTCTACCCCATACGTCTGCTACACTCACCAACGAGCAACGAGCAATTAAGAGACCCCGCCCCCACACCATGACAAACATGGGAATGGTCTATTTGACTTTTTTGATTTGTCTGGATGTTTGTGAAGAATATATTTGCCAAATTCTGAAAATTCCCTAAAACGGCATACTTCTTTCAGTCTATAGGGGGCGCTATAGAGGTAACTGTCATCATATCAATCATATGTGTTCAGGGCCAGGGGGGTAATAAGG
>JAVQKC010135400.1:0-19913 GCA_036025475.1 Philypnodon macrostomus
TATGGGACTCTGTACACACTTACTTTGGCAGAGAGCAATGAAACTTGGTACAGTGATTCTCCACAGTGTACCCAACATAAAATATTATTATGGCTCCACCCTACAACAAACAGGAAGTCAGCCATTTTGGATTGAAATGGTGAAGTCAGGTATATTTGACAGCCTCTAACTTGCACATACTTTGCCCGATTAGGCTCAAACCTGAAACACCTCTTAATTGCTCGTTAGCAATATCAAAACCCTTAGAAATCCAACAATGTCTGATTAAGGTGCCTGTTGGTGCCATAGCAGTTGTGGCAGATGTATGGGGCCGTTTGCCGATATACACCTTGCTGTCCGGTACGACAGTGTGGGCCTAGTTTGCTATTTGCGCTCAAGAGCCAATAAATAGGTCTACCTAATAAAGTGGCCAGTGTGTTTCTACTTCAACAGCTTGTAGGATGACTGTTTACTATTAACTGGTGTGTTATTGACTGCAGAATATGAGACCAATACAGCCAAAGTCAGTTTTAATAACATCTCAATTGAAAGCCTACATAAACACATGCACACATGCACATACACACACACACATAGTCGCACACAGTCCTGAGCTGGGCCGTCTTCCTGATGAGGTCGGACGATCCCATCTGACCTGGCAACCGTTCCTGTTGCCATGGGGAGACGGGAGGATGGTCCCCGCATCTGTTACCACGGCAACGGCGAGGGGTGCACACAGCAGCATCATATACATAGGTCTTGTTTACACTGTTTGTGGTCCTATCGTCTCCTCTGTCTCGGCACTATCAAAAAACATGGATACATTTAATGTCTATGATAATATAACAAGCAAAAAATATCAAAGTTTATGCTATTTTTAAAAATGTAATTAGACCATCAGGGCCATTACAGTCTCTATTCATTGGAAACACATGGATGTCTACATGCTCGGCGGAAAACCCATTTATACAGTATGCTAAATTGAAATAAATACTAGACAATGCTGCTGCCTTCCAGGTGCCACTTTATTAAGAAACCTATTGCAGCTTGTAAGCTTGAGGTCAGCCTATCACATTGCATCATGCCAATATATTTATACACATATGTTTCTTTTGCTGAAGTTTGAACCACGCATCAGAATGAACAAAAGTCATTTTTCTTTGACTGTGAAGTGGTTGTTGGTGCCACACAATGTTCAGTGAGTGGCTGTTCTGTGAGTAAAAATGCCTTTTTAAAATGATACATTAGAGGAGGTAGTGCAAGGCAAGCAGCACCATATACATGGGGATTGTTTACACTGTTATCGCCCCTCTGTCAAAGTCTACGGTACCACCACCACATTGATGTCTCCATGCTAGGAAGAAATCTCATTTATATGTTAACGCGGTAGAAATACTAAACAACAGCGCTGCCTGCTTGGTCGCCTTAGTGTAGGTTAAGATGCTAAACACTTCATCTATCAGGACTTGGCTGGGAAATGGGGACATATTGATTAGCTACCACTTCATAGCGTGTGAAAAATACATTTATCCTCTGTTGGCACTGAAAAATGACTAAATGTCTCGGTTTTTATTGCAATAGAAATCTAAAATCCCAGTTTTCTGTAGGCATTTGCCATTTTTTACCAGTTATAACATACTAGGATGACTGTGTCTTGTAGCAGTAGTCAATCAAAATACTAGCAATGCCCACTGCATATAGTTGGAGGCTTAGGATGTGTTAGTGATGGCTGGTCATACATCATAATGTTGAAGTCACCATACTTAAGCTCTCTACATGTATAAATGCAAGTCTATATTTAATTGGTCAGATAAGAGCCCCCAACTACAGTGAGACATTTCAGTGTTACGGTTGATTTGAAGTGGAATAAAAAGTCCTTTCATTAGGTAGATATTTACCTGCATTGAAACACTACATTAAGCCAATGGATGTAGGTATATACATATGACAAACCTGCTGATGATCTAACCAAGCATCAGTATGAAGAAGAAACATGATTTAAACAACATTTATATGGCATGCTTAATGGTGCAAGGTTGACCATTTTGAAATGATCTACTGGTATATTTTACAATAAACAGTAGAATGTCCGAAGATGGATGATGCAATATCTAGTGAGCTGCAGTTCTGTGAGTGAAAATGCCTTGATGTTGATGCCAGAGGTCTGGTTTGATATCATGGAAAGGCAACATTAGCTCAGATAACCATTCAGAGAAGATCATCTCTGAACACAAAATATGACAAAATGTATATCGTGAGCCTACAGCAGCAGAAAACCACACTGGTTGCTACTTTATTAGGTACATTGTCTACCTAATAAAGTGGCCAGGGAGTGTATATACAGCTACCATCACTTTCAATGTACCCCAAAACACTAATAACCCCAGTGTGCTCTGAAAGCTTTTTTGTCATGTATCATACTTTTATAATAGCTACCTCCCACATTAGCTTACATTTTTAGAAGATACTGGTCTAAACATGAATCACTTCGGGGGAAGTGGATGTATATGGTGGGAGGAACAGACTATGCCTTTACAAACATCTCTGTTGTACATCAAAATGCTGAGAGCCGCTGTAGCATCAACAACACCATGTGGGCTTTTATCCTATTGATCTGCAACACTGTACACTTCAGTATAACAACACAAGCACTTTCAGTTTTTCAAATGTTGGGGAGGGGGGATTTGCTTTATAAATATTTATGACATATTTGGGCTTTTCCCTTCAGATACCTAGCCCTCTACGCCTACAAACCCCAGAAGGCAGATGAACTGGAGCTGAGGAAAGGTGAAATGTATCGCGTCACGGAGAAGTGCCAAGACGGATGGTTCAAAGGCACCTCGCTCCGAACGGGCGCATCCGGAGTGTTCCCTGGGAATTATGTGACACCGGTATCCAGGTGAGGAAACACATTGATTGGATACTGCCTTTGTAACTCACTGACCACTTTATTAGGTAGGTCTATTTACATGCTTCATAGTACATCAGTCAGTGGGTTCACTAGAAACCTGATAATGAATTCAGAATGAAGAAGAAAGATTATTTAAGTTGTTGTACGACGGTGAAGGTTGTCATTCATCCAAGTAGAGGATCTGGACAAGGTTTTGATTGTTTTCAACAATCAAAACCTTGTCCAGATGCCCTTTTTCAACTTTCAGAAATAAGTTGTTGCATTATTACATAAAACAATGTCCAGGCAAGTCATGGCATGCATAAACACACTGCTCACTATATTAGGTAGGCCTATTTACATGCACATAGCAAAGCATTTAGTCAAGACAAACCTGCTGAAGTATCAACTAAGTATCAACATTAAGAAAAAATCAATTTACTTTGAACATGGTGTGGTTGTTGGTGCCACATGTATTGATCATTTCTGGCTCTTTTGATACAACAATGTCTAGGGTTTACAAATAATGGTTTGAAAAATATACAATATCTGGTGAGCAACAGTTCTGGGGGTGAAAATTCCTTGTTGATGTCAGATGTATAGACTGGTTTGAAAGGCAACATTAGCTCAGAATACCGCTTGTTACATCAAAGGCTGCCCTCTAGGGTTAAAGATTGTGGACAAAAACACATGGATACAGCATGGATACTAGAAAATAAAAGTGATTTTATTTCATTGGACACTGCACTTATCAAGCCCCGACAAACAGTTTGGTGTGGCACATAGACAGATATTAGACAGAATTGCACCGGGTCTAACTATTGAGTGAACCCAAGGCTATTTTCCCTCCATCAGTTATCATCAATATCACAGAGAGTCTGCCAGAGCACAGCCGTGACACGGAGGCTCATTCCAGCAGCACATAATGCAAGCCTCAATTGGTCAGTGCTATTGCCAGTCAGGGATTTTTACTAACACAAATAACACAAATACTTAATCTCCAGGGTTTACCAAATTGTGGGTCAGGACTCAAAAGATGGTACGGGTGAAAATAGGTTTCTGTTCTGTTTATTTGAATATTGTTTGAAAAAAAAAAAATTGATTTTACAAGACATGACCAGTAATGGTTGTAGTGAAAAATATCAAAGTAGTAGCTCAGATGTAGAGCAAGGCATTATTTAATTGAGAGGTTGGCAGTTCAGTCCACACTTTCACAGCTCATTCTGCCATTGTGTCCTTGGGCATGACACTCAACCAACCTCATTTGAATGGGTTTATGTGAAGTAAATAATGGACTTGTATGGTAAGCACTTGAGAAAAATGTGATCTTTATATAAATGTTTGTAATCATTATTTTTTATCTAGCTCCAGATCCTAGCTCCTATCTATGAAAGCTGGAATTGTGTGGTAGGAATTTTTGAGCGTCTGTACATTTGTTTTTATCACGTCACAACAATCCCAGCCACTATTAACGTGTAAAGCATATCCATTATTACTTGCTAAATCTGACAGCATATATAAGTGCATCCAATTGAGTCTGAGTGCACCTTATTTCACCTCTGTTCAGCGAATGCATTTCAAATTGGAGGTAATTTCACTGCAGTCCTGACCTTCTGTACATTGTAAAGACTGCCACACAATAGCTGCAGTGGCCTTTTATTCCCAATGCCATTTTTTCTATTTCTTAGGTATTAACTTGCAAGTCTGAAGAAGATCCTTCTGATATACCTGTATAAATATAGATTCTATAAAGCAGGACTTAACCAGGACTAAACAAGATCAGATCTAAACTAGAATTAGGTAAAAAGCAGAACTTAACTAGGACTAAAACAGGACTTAACAACAGATAGGTCAAAAGCAGGACTAGAGGATGACTCAACCAGGGCCTAAATATAAACACTGTATTATCTAGGTCTAAACTACAACTAAACCAGGTCTAAACTAGGACTGAAGTATCCTAATACTGCCTTGTACAACCCCCAAAAAACATTGCACTATAGTATCTGCTAACTCTTTTGCGGATTTTGGTCTATTTTTGGTCTAGGTCTTAACCAGGACTAAACCAGGACTAAATCAGGACTAAACCAGGACTAAACCAGGTCTAAACCAGGACTAAACCAGGACTAAACCATGTCTAAACCAGGTCAAAACCAGGACTAAACCAGGACTAAACCAGGACTAAACCAAGTCTAAACCAGGACTAAACCAGGACTAAACCATGTCCAAACCAGGTCAAAACCAGGACTAAACCAGGACTAAACCAGGACTAAACCAAGTCTAAACCAGGACTAAACCAGGACTAAACCAGGACTGAACCAGGACTAAACCAAGTCTAAACCAGGACTAAACCAGGACTAAACCAGGACTGAACAAAGTCTAAACCAGGACAAAACCAGGGCTAAACCAAGTCTAAACCAGAACTAAACCAGGGCTAAACCAGGACTAAACCAAGTTTAAACCAGGTCTAAACCAGGACTAAACCAGGACTAAACCATGTCTAAACCAGGTCTAAACCAGGACTAAACCATGTCTAAACCAGGTCTAAACCAGGTCTAATCCAAGTCTATACCAGGACAAAACCAGGACAAAACCAGGACTAATCCAAGTCTATACCAGGTCTAAACCAGGACAAAACCAGGACTAAACCATGTCTAAACCAGGACTAAACCAGGACAAAACCAGGACTAAACCAGGACTAATCCAAGTCTATACCAGGTCTAAACCAGGACTAAACCAGGACTAAACCAGGTCTAAACCAGGACTAAACCATATCTAAACCAGGATTAAACCAGGACTAAACCAGGACTAAACTGGGGATACATAAGTGTAAACTATCCTATTATATACAAATGTATGTAATTCCACTTATGGATTGTCAAATTGCCTCTTGTCATGCACCCAACAGAGAAATGAACTATCTGTCAGAGCTGATTTCCTTCTCACTGATTTTGTTTTCTTGTAGCTTGAGCCTCTTCTCAATCTCCCCGTCTCTGTCTGCCCCGCTGATTTCACCTCTGGCCATTACAAGAAACAAAATAATGTGCTTTTATCACCAGCTTTTTACAACAGGGTACCAATGTGTTACTTGTGGAGTGAGGACAATAAGCCATACAACAAACTAAATGGGAAAAACACTGACTGGCCACTTTATTAGGTAGACTGTGTACCTAATAATAATGTGTCATATTGTCATTCAAAGACTTCTGTGTCATCTTGATGATTTGAGTGGTTTTCGGAGCTAATGTTGTTGCCTAGCTATTATTTCAAACTAGTCTCAATAAGGCATTTTTGCCCACAGAACTGCCACTCCCTGAACATTGTATAATTTTCAAACCATTCTCTGAAAACCAACAGCAAACAGCTTGTATGTGAAAAGGTAGCAGGTAATAAAAATCTACCTAATAAACAAATAGAACGGAGTGGCATTTTACTGCAGCCCAAAATACAGCAAAATATCACAATCCCTTTTATCATTGCTTTTCATACGCCAGCCATTAAAACTCAAAATGGTGTGCTGGAATGATGTTTGGCAATTTAATTACCTTCATTATTACAATGTGTATAAAAAGAAATGCTCTGGCTGTTCACTTCATCTGTATGCTGCTCCGTGGTGCAGTCAAAAACACAAAGATGGTATAAAGACAAGCAAGGATAAAGGATAACGGAAATGGCATAGACAATGAAATGGTGGTAGGGTTAATGATGCTTAATGGGCGACTGGGGGTTTGAAGCAGGTAGAGGAGACAATACAAAGCAGTTCAAAGGCGATGTGAAGGGGAGCAGAGAAGTCATGAGGAAATAGAAAATGAAGGTTGAGGAGATGAAGAAGTCTTGTGAAAACAGCAGGTGTCCCTCTCCAGAGGATATGAGCGGCTGCTTCACATTCTGCCATTATACAACCTGCCACTGACACAGACAGAGAGAAACACGGTCGACTAATCAAATGAGAGGCAATTTGTTATTTTTACGCAAGCTCCACATCCCTCCCTCCTTCCCCTGTCCTTCTCCCCATGTTACATTTTACAGTCATGTAAGGTGGCTGGCTCAGTAGAGGGAGTTGTCTAATAATCAGAAGGCTGTGGGTTCGATTCCCAGCCTAACCAGTCCATGCTGCCAGTCTGTCCTTGGGCACATTGCCTATGTATGAATGTGTTAGTGTGTTTGCAGTGATCATTGTTTTGTTTATTGTTTTTTTCATGGCATTTCTGGTAGCAATACCTCTAACAATACATTTTTGTCTTAAGATCAATTCCTGAGATCAATTCCCAAAATCGCCCTTCTGCCGGTCCCAAGCCTGGTTAAATGGAGAAGGTTGTGTCAGAAAAGATTTGCTGTGAAAACCCACAAGGTGCAGGCCAAAAAAAGCGCACACTTTTTATGTTTGTGATTGGTGGTTTTATCATTATCAAGGCAATTTCTTATTTTTACCCAAGCTCCCTACACTATTTCTCTCCTTTCTTCCTCATGTCTTTGTATGGTGCAGCTCAGTAATTGCCCAACATGTGCAGACCTTGCCAAAAAATGCTACACTAAATCAGAACATGGACCCTAGCCATTCAGCATTCATATGAAGAGAAAATGTTTTCAAAATTGACTTAATGATCGCAAAGTTATTTAAAACCAGACAGTTTTACCAAAATACTTTTCACAGCCTTCTTTATAATATTTAAATACAAAATATTAAGCTATCACACACGCACGCTGAACAGTTACTTCGTTGGCAATATCTTTAAATTTACAATTATAATATATTTGACTATTAGTAACAATAATAATAATGCATTAGTTTTATACAGCGCTTTTCTCAAGACTCAAAGACGCTTTACATTACATTATTCATAGTACTGAAATAGGTTTGGCCACTTTGTATGCATATAACTAGTTTAATTTAATTCAGGTTCTGGTTTGGTTTTGGTCTCAAATGGCTTGGTCACTGACGAGACCAGGGGTGGGCAAACTGCGGCCCGGGGTCCACATGTGGCCTTTTTGAGCTTTTTAATCAGGCCCGCCAAAAATGCTGTCATATTTTTTCAATGATAAAATATTGGCAATTTATCACTCACGTTGTTATAACCTAACTCCACATCAACATATGTTTTCGCTGAGGTCCGATCGAAGGCTGTGTGTCTCATTTGTCAAGAAATGGTTGCAGTTCACGAAGAATACAATCTCAGCTGGCTGGCCCACTTGGCACATTTTTAAACCCCATGTGGATTTGAGTCAAAAGGTTTGCCCACCTCTGGACTAGACAAATAAAAATGCTCTGATTTGATCAAATTCCTGTATTTCCACAGACCAACACTTCCAAGAAAACATTGTAGTCCTCATTTCTCTGCTCCTTCAAACCAACTTAAAATTGATTCTACTCAAGTTCCCTATTCGTTTCCCTACTCTCTCCCCTATAGTAGACACCATTGTGCATTGCTCATTTGCTGTTTTCTTGTTTGTTGGTTTCTTACACCATAACTCCTTTTGTGTGTGCGTCTTTGTGTGACGGAAAGTCGATGCATAACCCATAAGAGTGTGAATACCAGCAAGTCAATAATGTTCAGCTCACTGTTCTGCCATTCAGCACTACTCCATACACAGGCTGAAACGGGAGCGGACCACTGCTGCATGTATGTTACCCATTAATGTAGTGAGCTTCAGATAACATCATAGGAATCACTCACTCTGACAAGGGATATCAGCGAGGAGGTTTTATCATGATGGTATAAGAGTCTAAAGTTCCCTTGTTAAAAAGTATTGAGAACGTTATGGTAAAGTGTGATAATAAACAGGCAAAAATATAGTAATTATGGTTAATTATCTTGTGGTTTCTATGGGATTACCCTTGTAATTTCATGCAATGTATTTAGCATTTAGCTGATACAGGCGGCAACCAGAGGGTCGGTGGTTCGAGTCCCCGTACGAGCGCACACTGTTGTTGTGTCCCTGGGCAAGACACTTAACCTACATTGCCTATGAATGAATGTGATTGTGTGATTGGTGTTCAGTGGTGGTCGGAGGGGCCGTAGGCGCAAACTGGCAGCCACGCTTCTGTCAGTGTGCCCCAAGGCAGCTGTGGCTACATAGTAGCTTACCACCATCAGGTGTGACTGTGGAGTGAATGAATAATACAAAAATATGTAAAGCGTCTTTGAGTGTCCTAATAAAGCGCTATAAAAAACCTATGTATAAGAACTTAGAGCCATGCCACATTCAAACTCACTGAAACCCCTAAATGCATTGAGCAATAGATTATAATAAGCAAGACCAAAAATCTTTTTACGCCCACCGAACTACACCTTTCAGTTTCTAGGCAAATAATAAATTGGGTCATAACTTGTATTCATCAAACGTACCGAGAGGTTTCAGAAGTCAAAAAGATAAATGAACGACCCTGATTTATGTGCTAATTAGGACTCCACATTTTAAAGGCAGTCAGACTGACAGCCCAAAATGTGGAAAGCTGTGCACGTGCCATCTTTTTTGGAACATTTTGAGTGAGGTTTAAATATTTTGACTGGCTCGTACTGTATTGTTGGAGTGCTGTCGTTGATTACTTGAATTTTAATTAATAGCCTTTGAGAGTCTGTAAATTTATGCATTCCTTATTTTATGTAAATTCCAGGGACAGTGTTAATTATGGTGCTGCCAGTCAGTATGCTACTAAAAAACACAGAAAAAAAACAAGCCCTTTTGGATAGAATTTACTCAGGCAAGCAGCTGAGAGGCTTTTTTCAAAAATATACTTTTTTTAAACAGACATTGTACCTAAATAGGCTGCTTTGATGTTTGTTGGGGCTAAAACTCATTCAAATTGAAATATGCTGAATGTTCAGAGGTGATCTTAAAGAGTCACTAAACCCTGAAGCAAAATGAACACCCTTTAGGTTAAACAGTGGATACTACAGTTCAATGTTCCTATTGGTCAAAAATATGTCATGGTACAGTTAATGTCATAGGTCCTCAGGTCCTTGTCTCATTTAGACACCCACATGTGACACACGTGTAGTGAATCAAGTGTTTGAAGACCACTTTCTCCCCAAACCCAGGTGTTTAGTTCCACTTTAAGCAGATCCTGGTTGTAGCGAGCAGTTATAAGAGTTACTTTTTATTCTATTTAATTTGTATTATTGTATCTCAAACCAGTCTGGCCATTCTCCTCTAATCTTTGGCCATGAACACTACTCAACTATTTGAAACGTTCTCTGTAAACCCTAGAGATGGCTGTAGATCAGAATCAAAAATACTCAACTCATCCCCATTATCTCAGACCAGCCGGTCACCCATAAAACAACAGCTCACTGAATATTATATATTTTTTCAAATCCTCAAAACAGCCCAACTGGCTCCAACATTCATATCATGTTCAAAGTATCTAAAATCATCTTTCTTCTCCAGTCAATTTAACACAAAAGTCAAACCTGTGTACCTAATAAAGTGGCCACTGTGTGCATCCTGAGCCTTAAAACAATCCTGCTTTCTGTCATTGAGACTGCTGTTGTAATAAACCCAGCATATTCCACTGAGCATTTCAATAACACTGCAAATACTGTCCTTGGCATTCTGGAGACCTCTACAGTGTCCTGTTTGGGTCTAAATGTCTGATGCATACAAATGAAGCAGAGAACATCTGTCCCACTTAGTCCCTGCACTGATGGCATAAAAGGGAGCTGCCTTGACTTTTCATGGCTGGCTGCCGTGATTAACCAGTTTGTTCAGGGGCTGAGTGTATAAAGTGGTGCGAAGATGAGCTCAACTGACCCCAGCCCAGATTCCAACATGTGTCCAAACATGTGAGAGAGAAATCAAGCTGCAATCAAGTCTGTTTGAATTCAGTCACGATTCCTACTGTACCTTTTGATGTGGGAGTACTGGGAGTGAATATATATATAACCATGTCCAACACTATTGGGTTCATGTGTTTCACAACTACTCTTGAGAGGCCCTAAGTGGTCCTCGACAGGATGTTATAAAGAAATCAGATTGTATTCACTGTTTCTCAAATTACCTCATCCCTCCTTAAGCAGGTTTATGGGCACATATAAGTTAAACTAGAAAAAGAGACTACTTTTTGACACTACACAAACCCACCCTTTTGAGGCAGCTCCATACGACGAGGTCAGGTGATTCTTACGTCTTTATTTAAATGGTTAAATGAAAAAATCTTTAATTTATGGCGAAAAAAACTTTTTAGCAGCTCAAGCCACAAGTTCAGTTTCTCTCTAGTTTTTGGTCCATTTAGATATTTTTGGCCAGTCTGGTGTTCCCATTCTATCAAGCTTTACCGAATATACACTGTAAACATAGCAAAGTAAATGTTTGTCACTGATTGCACACCGCCAAAGCATAACACAAATTCCCTGTACGTTTTATTTTACCAGTGCCAAAAGATCTACTGTCATAGCATTATGTACTGTAGATTTACTCACAATGCCAGATTCAACATTGGCTCATCCCTTATCATTCCTCAAATATAACAATATACAATATATTCATGTAAACTTCCACTACCAGGGCAATGACACAGGACTTTAGTGATGCTCATGGTTTATGTGATCTATATGGCTAGATTCATATTTCAGAAAAAAATGGCTCTAACTGTACATATGAGAGACACGTCATGTATAAATGACAAAGTGGTATTTATTGTGTTTGCGACTCAGGTTCGACTCATGATGCAAAGGAATTTGATTTAACTGCATCGTAAAAAGGACATTGAGTTCATTCAGCACCATGGACAGCACCAGTTGAACTCCATGCTGATGTAACTTGAATGTGAGAAACCTACTAACAACCTAATATGAATTCTGAATGTGCTGCTCAAACAATTGGCTTTGATTTAGCCCTGATTACCCTGTGTTTTAATTCCTAGCTGTATAATTGAGGATTGATTTCAAGCTGGATGCATTGTATTCATAAGCTTTGTTTATATTCGGCCCAATTGGTTTATTTATATTACTTGAATGGAATAAAGTGGAGTGCAATGGAGCAAGTCTTTAATTGGAAAAGACTGTGACAATCTAAACGTTCAATATGACTATAGCTTATTAAAAACTGAAAATGGTCTCACGTTGTGAATGCCCAATGAGCCTGACCAAACAAATAACTATTAAAGAACCGCTCCCAAAACACAGTCTGCATGCACAATGGGGAGCTGATGGGAAGATTGCAACATTGTGTTTTGATTGTATTGTGCTAAACAATAAATTCAACCAATAATTCACATGGGGGTTCACTTTCAGAATCCACCACCGCTAATCATCTGCCTCCATCCTCTTTGTTCACACCAACCTTCATGTCACATACATACATCACGTCTTTGGTCTTTGTCTAGATCATCATCAGCAGCAGCCTTCTACAATTGTATACAGTATCCCTGCATGTATGAACCATCTCTATCTGAACTCTTTATCTCACTTTATCTCCAATACATTGCTGCCCATCTGGTTTACTCGCATCTGATTATGTCTATCCTCATCTACAAAACCCTCATCCATACAACATTGCTGTTTTCAGCTCTTTCTTGGACCCCTTTTCTTCTGTACAAAGACATTTCTATTCACCATTGCCAATGAGGGCAATCATGTTGAACTAGAATTGCTGTAGCAGAAGTGACCACTGGAGGTGGTTGTCCTGTGTCACTATGTACATTGCTGAATGGTTGTAGCCCACAAACAAATTCAATTCATTTATTCTGTTGTGGCGACAATCAGTTTTACCTTACTTCACTACAGTCCCATTAAACAGTGAGTGTCAAAAGTCAATGCATGTTTATTGCATCCTGTATGTTCACAACAGAATAATAATATTAATGCATTGGTTTTATATATAACTTTTCTCAACACTTTTTACAATTACATTATTCATTCACTCTACAGTCTGGTGGTAATCTGCTTGTGTAGCCAAAGGTACCCTGGGGCACACTGACAGAGGCGTGACTGCCCCTCTCCGACCACCACTAAACACCAATCACACAACCACGTTCATTCATAGGGGTAAAGTGTCTTGCCCAGGGGCACAATGACAGTATACACTCGACACGGGTACCTTCTGGTTGCTGGGCGAACGCTTAAGCACTGCGCAAGTGCCACTATACAGCGTTAAAATGTATCTGAAATGCAGTTAATATGTCCTGTTGCCTAGCTAATAATAAATATATAACTGGAACTACACAAATAGCCAAAATTGACCATCACTTACCCACTTCAGACATCTCTGGCACACTAGCAAAGTACACGTCCTTCGCGAACCTCGGCTCGTTGTCGTTGATGTCATGTATCTTTATATTGAACTCCGTATCGGGCTCCAGTTCTGTGTTGGTGGTCCGGTCCAAAACCTTGGCGTGCAGGATGTACATGGCTTTCTCCTCTCGGTCCAGTCTTTTAGTGGCGTGGATGTCCCCAGACTTTTCATCAATGAGAAACAAAGTGCCAGCTCCATCACCGGTCAGGACGTACTTCACATTACCTTCGCCTTTGTCCATGTTCGAGTGAAGCTGGACGGGAGAGAGACAAAAGTTACTAAAAACAGAACAAATCTTTACATTGACATAAATCTAAATGAATGTAATTGACCCATGAATCCCACTAACCAAACTTAAACTACCTAAACATCAGTAGCTGTAGGTGGTCAGTTAGACACAGCACAGTCACAGGAACTATTCAAATCAAATAAATAGAGGAGACCACTCTAGGGGACTCGAGGTGACTGTGCAGATATATATATATATATATACATATATATATATATATGGTTGCATGTTACCAGTGTGTAAGAATGCATTATCTGTGTATGTATGCATGGTGATATAATAATCATCATAAAATGCCACTGAGCCTAAATGTAATGTGAACTGTATATATCTTGACAATGAATCGCACAGAAACCCACATTGTCACATTAATCATCCACATTTTTCTGCATTACACCATGTTATTTGAACAGGCCTTGTTGCCCTTAGCATTTCCCCCGATTTTACAAGTGTTTGCATCAGCCTGTTGGTCTTTGTTTTTGATTTGAGTTTCATTAGCAAACTCTGTGCACTGTAGTACGTAATGAGGACTGTGTCATCAATTATAAAAAAGATTTCAATTTCTACTATCAGGACAGGAAAAAAGAAAAGCCCAAAGAGGAACACACAGTAGTTTAGATAGATGGTAAAATATAGGAATCAAAGATTGTGTTTCCTATTCAGAAGGTCAGGACCCAGTGAATTGTGGGTAAGTCCAAAAATAATTATATGGTGACATACAACTGACACATCCATTTGGACAATTTTGATGAGCAAATTGTCTTAACATGCATGTGAGTGAGATGAGGACAGAATTCCTAAAGAGAACCAATGCTAACACGGGGAGGACAAGCAGGCTCCACTCCACAATATATTGTATTTAGCTGACCTGAGGATTGAACCCACAATCACCTTGCGCTTTGACAAAAGCCAAAAAAAAAAATGTGCCCGAATCAAGTTATTTCACCAGATCCACTGATTAGTATGGAAGCCCTAAGAGGACCTACATATTGATTTTCCTAAGAATATTATTTTTCAATAATCGTTTTCCCGAAATTCTGAGATAATTAAGTGGTTATCGCGAAAAAACTACTATTGTTTCCCCGAATTCCCAAGCAAAAAAAAAAATCTTGTGAAATATATCTTTACATTTCAGGAAAACGGTGATTAAAAACAAAATCTTAGGAAAACATTTTTTTTTTTAAGTTGCAATGTAGGTCCTCTTAGGGTTCAGTAGATTAGAGACCTATTGTAATGTAGCTACACGTTTATACGTTCATATTGTAGCTTGCTTGCCTAAAAATCACTGACTTAAAAGAAAATGAGCTCTCAGATACTTGCATTATAGATTCCTCTGCCATTCCTTGTTTGTTTTGATGACAAAAACCCTACTAATTTTAGCCTCCAATGTCAATACACTTGATTCCCAGTGGACTCAATTTATGCACAATCGCTGTGAAAACTCCCCATCATCAACACATTGAAATGCACTGTATCATTTTCCAACCTAACACGGGGCCACACACTGTATGACACTTCATTATTTCCAAGTAAATTAGTCCTCCATTTGTCTTCCTCCTTGATTGTGCTTTTAAAAAAATGACGAGATGTGACCTAAAGCTACAGTGGCTAAAATTAGTCACCTCTGATCTATCCATCACCTTGAAAAAGTGCCACAGAGAATGTAATGGCATTGTCTTTGCCCTGACAGACACTTTGATTCAAGCTCATTATAGCCCAGAATGTCACACTAGATATATTTGGAGCACTATCTCAAATGACAAGTAGTTAGGGACACTGCAATGTACGCCAATGTGGTGGTAGTATTAATATTAATATCTGCATGCTGTGAGGGAGAAGAGGAGAAGCTAATTATTTTTCTTCACTTGCACACTTGGATGTCAACAATAAAACTTTGGATGGAAATCAGAAATGCGGTGCCAGAAACGGGTCGCTGAAAAGAAAAGTCGCTCGCAAGCTCACAACAAGGACTCAGCTTGAATTTTCATAGATATTTGTATTGTGCAGCCAATGTTCAACAGTTGTAGAGCGGGGTTATATACTGTGACGTGCTGCTATGGACGTGAATGACAAGGATCTGAAACATGGGAATAGGCTTTTATGGCTGTTTTTCACTGGAAATAAATGTGATTATACTAGTGCTCAGAACGGCATTATCTTTGTAGTGGTTCAATGACTGCCGTAGATTTAAGGGCATGCTCAGTAGCTCCAGTTACTTAGAAGATTCCATCAAGCTGGTTTCTTATGGGGATGTAAGCTGTCAACTGGTCACTGACACTGAGCAAAGTAACTGAGTATTGTACAGAAATCAAGTAAACAATCTTCATTTTATACTGTTGCATAGATTATCATTTGACTTAGAAATGTTGCTTTTGTTGTTGATATTAAATTTAATCCTTCGCTAAAACAACCAATAATGGCCACTCTGAAGGCACAAAAACACAGGCAATAAACAAAATTTGTATCTCTTGGAAGAGTGGACAAGAATGGACAGCCTAGAAACTGATGCAGGATCATTTTTGGCAAATTGGATGAAGTAGAGAAAGTGCGTATTTTTGGTGCGTTATTCATTTTGCTAACACCATCATACATGCCACTGTGCATACAATAATAATACTTTGTTTTGATCACTTCTCCACATTCACTTGTATTACCATATCCCACAGTCTCGGCCATTAATCCATTAAAAAGCAACCTGTGAAAAACAAGAAATGACAAACCATCAAAGCTTTGTACGCCGAGCTGCATAATTTCCTTGGTGTACGGCCCTTCAAGACCTTACCTCATGCATTTCTGCTAATTACCCAAAGTCTACATAGCATAAGCTTCTCCAATTGTCTGGGTAAAGCTCTTCTTCTCCTGTAGCAATATATATGTTTTTTTTTAGTCAGAGTAAAGTGCAAATAAGTAGGCAGATCTGCAAGAGTAAGCAGGTTTCAGTGGGTTATTAAGAGATAACGTGCCATCTCAAAGTAAAATTATTCTTATAGCAGAATAGGCCAGGTGCACACAGCCAGGAAAGTGGAGGTTTTGCATTTGATCTCTGCGGGGAAGCCATATAGAAAGTGTATGTAATTAAACCGTGCATCATAATATACAGAAAATGGCCTAGATTTTAATAAACAAGATGGATTTGTGTTTAGTCCCATTACCATATGAAGTAAACACGTCAGATCTGAAAAAATAAAGTATATGAATTTAGAACATCTCCACTAACAGTGTTGATGTGAAGAAACTCCTGAAGCCTGGTGTTCATTGCATACCACATCATATAGGCACTCAACACTGCTGTAGGCTATATAAGGCATTGTGTGCATTTACTCACACAACACAGTCATAGAAAATGAAAGAGAATGTGAGTTTAGTGTTTGGCCCAAGAGCACTTTGATAATGAGCAGGGATCAAATGGCCAGTGCCCTCTGGTTAGTGGATGACTCACTCGGACTGATTTTGAATACTGTGGTAATGATGTGGTTATGGGGAGAAAGCTGCAGTGAACTGGCCTTTGCCATTTGAACATTGCAAATACAGTATCTTGTTCATATTATGTTACTACATTTTCAATATGTATACTTTTTGAGATTTTCTATAGATTTGATATATCAAACCTCACTAAACATAGCTGAATGAAAGTAATGATAACAGAACAATTGTGGCCTTTCACTTCATGTTTCTTTATTAATTATGTTTCCAGAATATTATCTGCCAATGATTCAATGTTGAGAAGGCAGATAGTCCCTTATATATTTAAAATGGGAGCAGAGCTATTTTTTATGCAGTCTTTCAGTTAGCCAAAGCTTGCATCATTCTATGAACTCTCTTAGCTATTAAAATAATTGCTAAGTAAGACTAAATGAAATTGCAAGAGCAGTCTTGAGAGCCTTGATGGACATTTCAACTGTCAATTCAAGAAACGAGTCTAGGTAGCATAACTGTAGCATCAACACATTATTCAACAATGCCATGCTTCTTCAGTACACCTACATCCATCCATCCATCCATCCATCTATCTTCTTTCGCTTATCCGAGGCCGGGTCGTGGGGGCAGCGGTCTAAGCAGGGACGGCCAGACTTCCCTCTCCCCAGACACTTCCTCCATTTCTTCCGGAGGAATCCTAAGGCATTCCCAGGCCAGCCGAGAGACATAATCCCTCCAGCGTGTCCTGGGTCTTCCCTGGGACCTCCTTCCGGTGGGACCTGCCTGAAACACCTCCCGAGGGAGGCGTCCAGGGGGCATCCAAAACAGATGCCCGAGCCACCTCAGCTGACTCCTCTCGATGTGGAGGAGCAGCGGCTCTCTACTCCGAGCTCCTCCCGATTGACTGAGCTCCTCACCCTATCTCTAAGGGAGCGCCCAGCCACCTGTCGGAGAAAACACATTTCGGCCGCTTGCATCCGAGATCTCGTCCTTTCGGTCATGACCCAAAGCTCATGACCATAGGTACACCTACAGTAAATGCTAAATGTATTATTGACTAATGAGTCAAAATTTTCTGAGCATCAACCAGAAACTTAAACCTCTTTGCAATCATTTATTTATTTATATATTTTTTGTTGTACAGCACTTTAGCCAACCCTGTTGATTTAAAGAGCTCTAGAAAATAAAGTTGGATTGGGCTGGAACCAAACAGAGCAGAAGTGCAGTACATAGAGAAACACTAGCTCTGATACTGTTGACAAAGAGTGCCACAAAGTGTTCACAGAGGTTTAACCAAATCAAACGTTAGCAGTGGTGGCGGGTTGTATTTGCCCAGCTTTAGTGGCTCTCCTCCCAAGGCCTTTACAACAGCAGCACAGAGGAGAGCCTTGATGACTTAAATCGCCTTGCACAAACACAGGAATTGTCAGTAAAGCAGCAACAAAATCATTGGCAATTCTTGTCAGGTCTGTGGTAAGCATTGCTTGCTAGCTGCAAAGAGGAGATAGCAAAATAGAGTGCTGAACGGATACAGAATAATTACTCTTCCCCCCATTCTCGGCACGGGTCTCTTAAGCCACGGGCAGGAATTTTTCACCGGCAAATCGCTGTGCTTCAATGCATGTTAGCCAGGTTAAAATTACACAACAGCTTTTAATGTGCTTTGTACCGTTAGCGCTCCTATGTGCTCAGCAAAAAAAAGAAAAATGAAAATATAGAGGCACACTTTGATAAATGTTGAGAATGCTTACTGCAACAACATTATAAAAACACACCCTTTTATTATATATTCTAATTCAGGCAATTACCATGAGTCATTTTGAATAGGATTCGGGTTGAAAGTGTTGCTCAGCATTGCAAGTGTTGGCAGCCCTGCTTCAGAAGTAGGGCACCACAGCTGCACACAGTCAGTGTTCACGCTCCATACTGACTCTGTGCATGTCACTTAGATACGAGTTTTATACTTTATATATATATATATATATATACATGAACTACACAGGAGAATAGGATGAAAGGTACATGCATTATTTAAATGATACAATATTGTATTTGGTTGTCTTCTTCAAGTTTTTCCATTATAAAGTAATCTGATGTCAATACTGAAGTAGTAATCAACATGTAATGATACATCTTTGGTGAAAATTCATACTGTCTTCTTAAGTTTAACTGTTTTCAAGGTTCTTTTTTGCTGAAAGTAACAAATACCACCGCTGGATCAGGGAGGCCATCGAGATTAGAAAGTGCGCACCAAGGACCATGAACCGGGATGAAAGAGCTTACATCCTGTCCCACACCTGGGACGCCGTCCTGGAAAAGGCATCTGACAGTAGGGGGCGTAAATGCTCTCGGCGGTCGGATAAAACTACCTAAACAGCCTACAAGACACGTCACAGTAACATCACGTGACGCTTCCGACGAAGACTACAGGAAGTAGTCGAAACATGTAAAGCGGGTAAACAAAAGCTCTCTGTCTCACAAAAAGAACCTTGAAAACAGTATGATGCATGTCTGGCTTATCTAAAAGTACTATTTATTTATAATGAGAAAAAACAAGTAGAAACCACACCTAAACAAGAATATAACCAGGACGTAAAAGTTATCCAGTCACCGTAAGGCCACAAAAAGTTTCAGTCGATAATAAATAATAAATAATTTGTATTTTTTATTTTATGATTAATAATAAATCATTTGTATTTTTTATTTGATAATTGATAATAAATCATTTGTATTTTTTATTTAATAATTAATAATACATATTTTTTAATTTGTATTTGATAATTAATAATGATTTTTTTTTTTTTTTTATTTGATAATTAATAATAAATAATGAAATAGATTTGGAATGTCGAGCAACTGAATAACACCTAAAGCAAGGTGCCTTTGATCTCGTTAGATATTTTAGTATATATACATATTGTCATGTCAATTGCTAATCGTATGTTAGAAATATATTCATAATTTGGCAGGCCAAATTTAAGTTTTTAATAAAAACAAAAACACATTTGATATTCAATAAATTTGAATATTGGTATAGTAATATATTTGTGGAAGTTCAGTTACGCAGCAGTGGTTCCTTTATGGTTAAAATTGACTTTTCTCATTCAA